>JAODPA010094532.1:0-16777 GCA_025585075.1 Nepenthes mirabilis | reverse complement strand
CATCAGCAATTCCAACTGTGACCATCAGTCATCCACCCACACACAACCATCATAACCCGCCATACAGACGTCACCACTATCTAACCACCAAAAGCACTAAAGCCACTATCCAAGCACAACACGATACATCAGCAATTCCAACTGTGACCATCAGTCATCCAAGCATCACCACCATCCAACCAAAGGCCACTGTGACCTCCACCATTATCAATCAACTATTATCAATGCCACCCCATTGCAATCATTTTAGAGCTGGAGTTCCACCAAAACATCCACCCATGATTGCCATGGCCAGATAATGTAGATCTAGGACAATCAAGGATTTAGGAATCCTCAAACTTATTGCCTGCAAAACTTGGAACACAACAACTAATATTTTTATTAGGTGCATGTTAACATATTCTACCTCTGGAATGTCCATATGAAATCAAACAACTTCAGTTGCATGCCAACTCCGAGTCAATAAATCAAAACCTAGAACAAAATGACACCTTAAATTAATTTATAATGACAAAATAATTTGTTTTCTGGATAGCACAGTAGTAATTAATAATAACTGAACTCATATCATTCTATTGGGCACCTAGCCAATGAGACTTCTATTGGGCACCTAGCCAATAAGAACATATGAAGCACTCCAGACACCTACCCGGCATGGACGGAAGAATTGCAAGGGACCATCCAAGAGTCTAGACAGAATCCCTCTCTTCAACACTTTTCCAATCCCAGTAAGAAGAAAATATATAAAGATTTCATTGAAAGCACATTGTCACTGCATTATCATTATCTCTTATCATTCACTTATAGCATTAAACAGGCTCCACTTGCTAGTAATGCCATCCCTGGCCTTCATTTTGATGAGGACTGTAACATTGTCATGTAACATATTAAATTTTGAATCCAGATGCTATGTCCTATTTGCAATATCTTTTGATGTCACTTTGCAAATGTAGATGTCAGTGGCCAAAACTTACAAGTGAAAGGTTTTGATTGATCAAACTTCTACGAATATATAGAAGCATAGGCTTGGTTGGCAAGATGGATCACAACTAAAGTTCACAGCAGCAAAGTTTATCATGATTTCTGTGAGGTAATGCCCATTTCCATATTTAGCTTGCCAAATGCCAAAGTAACAACTATTAGTACTCAATTTAACACCCATTCCTCTCCCAGAAAAGTAAAACTAAAACACCCATTGCCCATTCTCTTTTTCATACTTTTATTCTAGGAGAGCAAAAGGCAGAGAAAGGAGAGACAAATAAGTTCACCGCAGGAAAGTAGATTGTTACTAATTATAATTACTATTTCCAATATGCTATGTCCTTTGCCTGTCAACATTTACTGTTTACACATTTTACATAAAGAAGTAAAGGATTTAAATGCTTCAATAGTTATATATGAAAAAAGCAAAACCGAAAATATGCATTCTCAATGCATGTGAATGAGAAGCAAGATGCAAACATCAATGTTGATTTCCACTTTCAAAACTCAGGCCCACAAACAACAAAAATGAGTGTCCTCTATGGGCTGATATACACCAGCCTTTAGCAAAAAGAAAGATGTAAAGAAGCACGGAAATAGTCTGAAATATTTGCTATTTGCATATCTTTAGTAAGGGATTGCTTCAGAAACACACCCTGTTAGTCATAGCAAGTCTTTCTTGTGTGCTTTCCAAATTCATAAGCTGTATCACTTGACAAAATTGCATATCTCAGTCGGATTGAATGAGTTAGGGAGACAACCCAAGTGTAAGCAGCTTGATCTAACCCCCTCCCTCATTTTCTATATATTGATTGAATAAAAGGTTAATACATTCATGGATGTACACACACATAAGGTCTACCTTTGTTAACATATGTTTTGGCATCAAAGCTGTCAAATTCCCCACTCTTAGGAGTATAAAGCACATTTTCTGCATCGTTATTCACAGTTGGTCGCAATGGAGTGCTGACGGAAGAGTCTTTGAGTTCTGTTTTACCATCCTGGAAGTTGTATAGGAAAACTAAAATGACATAGAGGTCAAATCATCAAGCACGCAAGAGAATCAGCACTAACTTGAGGATACTGATGATTCTGATCTCATATCAGATCCAGAGATATCTTGACTTCTAGTTAGCCTACCCTTGAAAGTACAAGTATCTCTATCAAAAAATTGTGCAAGTCCATGAATCTTGTGCTCCGTCTTGTTGACTTGAGCCAATGAGCTGGGAAGACAGCTTTGTGCAGCTGTTTCCATCTTGAACAAAGGGCTCCTGCAATCATCATATGGACTTGCATTTTCCTGTGGGTATCCACTAGAAAAATCTTTCGGCTTAACTACATTTTCTGGTGAAGCCGGACCTTTCAAGTCTCTCATCTGATCTTTCACCCCTGACAAAAAACGAGAACCTTTGGATTGAATTCCAGTTAATGATTTCTTATTCTCAGAAGGTGTAGGATTTTTCCCAACAAAGTTAGCTTGCAGAATGTCACCAATGTCCTTCACAGGACTTAGAATGTTGCTTGTCTTAATTCCACAACTCTTCATGTCACTGTTCCTATTGGATATCAAAGGTCGAGCAGTTACAGCATCAGGGCTCTTGAGAACGTAGCATGCGCTAGCATTGTTCTGTGAAGATTGGCCAGCAAAACTGTTCAGATTATCTAAATTTTCTGGCAAAGCTGGGCCTTCCATTTTTCCCAGCTTACATTTCATTTTTGAGGAACAATGAGAATCTTTGGTTTCCATTCCTGTTAATGATACTGGACTCTTGCTCTCAGCAGGTGTTGGCCTTTTGCTACTAAGTTCAGCTTGCTGAATGGAACCCATGTTTTTTTCAGGATATAAAGTATCAGTTGTCTTGATTCCACAACTCTGCACATCACTCCTTCTCTGAGACATACGGGGGCTATCAGTTAAAGCATCAGGCTGTCCACCTAACTGTTCTTTGAAAGAAAAGGATCTCCTCTGCTGATGTCTCTCTTTTTCACCAGATGACCGCTTATTTCTCAACTTCTTCTGAAGAACTCTAGCAGGAGCTGACTGCTTATGACTCTGCTCCTGCTTCACGTCATTTCCAGCCACTTCAACTGTATGAACATTGGAAAATTGATCATTTGGAGAAGGTCCCAATGTCTCCCAGAGATTCATTATTAAAATTTTTCTATTATCTGGTCCATTGGGTTTATCCTGCAGAACCTTTTCATCTGCTGAACCAACCACCGGTGCAGCTGCGTCTGAAAATTCGCCAACTTTTCCAATGGTTGCATCATTCCCATCTTTGGTACGAACGAACATGCCAAGTTTTTTCTTCTTTCCATCGGCAGACTCCAAAATTGCTTGATTTGCTGAAAAATGGACCGAATCTTTGGTTTTATTATCATATATTCCACTTAGCTTGTTGTGGAAGACACCTATGGCTGGCACACTCGATATTTTTTTATCAATATCAGGAGACTCTCCTGTTGGCATATTTTTCGCTCGTGACCTAGTAGTTATCCAAGGAGAACCCTTCCGCATTTCAGCGTCACGTCTATTTCCTGTACAAGCAGATGGAGCCTCTTTCTTCCTATCTTTTACTTCCATTAAAGTTTCAACATTTGGTGCTTCCTTTTCTGTACTTGGGGCAAAAATATTGTCTTCCTTTATAAGTCGAAACTTAGGTTTAGCTGATAATGAGTCCACAACAATGCCAATAGACATCTTCCTAGATTGGCCACTTGGTTGGTAATTACTCCCAAAACTCGTACAATCCTGAAACATATATATCTTAAAAGAATCAATCATCAAAATTTGAAAAAATAATCTAAAAAGTGCTACCAATAGCCTACCACACAAGCCATACTTATATCAACTCATCAATAATTTGCGAGCTCTAAGCAGCTCAGCAAGAGCTATCGGTTAAATACTAAAATAATCCACCATCAAATGGGAAAACAAAAGGTAGCAAGGAAAGAAAGAGCTATGAGTTAGAATCCTTGTCCCACAGTATTAAAGTGACAAACAAAACATGAATCAATTGAGAGATTTCCCGAATATATTTGGAGGCAAACATTGGAGCTAGACAATGTCACAGTACATCTAAGAGGAGAATCTAGAGTAGTAAGCTTTCACTACAGCAGCTTACTTCTTGTAACTTGTGCCGTCTCTGATTTGCCATTACCACAATAAGTTCCAAATTCGAGATCTTTTAGCCAGAAGCAGCAGACACCTGAATTTTTAAGAAAGAAGTAAGAGAACAGCAGAAAAGGTAAGGGGACGCAATGCAGACGGTGTCACAGGTGATGTTGAAGCAGATATGGTGAAAAGAACGAAATTGCTGTAAAGAAAATTTCATGGCTATGCTCTTGGATGTTAAAATTTGAATGAGATCAATAAAAAATTGAAATTATTTACATATCAGCAGCAACATAGTGGAAAACCACTGAAATGGAAGGATAAAAGATCTACAAAGATTGGCTAAATCAACCCCTTACAAACAGACACTATCATTGAGACACCAAGTAATCAAAATGATACAAAGTTCTGTAATCCACGTCATCATAGAAAAAATTCACAAATGTCAACTAATTTATCGATTGATTGAGAGAGTGATAAGGAGGGGAGAAGAGAGTTCAAATTTACAAATTGTTTGCAAGGGAAATTTCCGAAAAGAGTTCTAGCTGCAATTTGAAATGACTCTCTTAAATCCTAGAGATCACTGGCAGGGTGGACGAAGAAGCCTAGAGTTTTTGTTTTCTTCTTTCATTTCCACAATATGCAATCAATATTAACTGCACCGAACCGTGCTCAATAGCATGTCAACTAGCTAATTTTTTTTCAAGAAAACCATGCAAATCTATCTCAACTTGAAAAAAGAACAGCCCGAGAGACAAAGCTCAAACATTATAAGTTAATATGTCCGCATATTAATCTATAATTGTACAGAAGCAATATTTATATTTTGAATCACTGGCTGCAAGTCACAATAGAATATAATTAATATGGCACCAAGGTTAACCCCGAATCTCAAATACAAGTTTTACAAGTACTTTAGTTGGAAAGATCTTGATAAGATTTCTGCACTACATTACTCTGATTTGTGCTAGATATTCACTAAATGGTGTAGCATTTGTTATGTGTCAACGGCAGAATCATACCATAGGGCAATAGCGGTTGTTCGTCAGTTTTTAGTTTTTTAATTAACACAACTACTAATTATCAATTATTTAACTACTCTAAATTATTAACGAACATAACTTCTCTATTGGCAAAATTATAAATAGGGACATGAATATAAAATTTAATATAGATA
This sequence comes from Nepenthes mirabilis, assembly GCA_025585075.1. Classification (NCBI taxonomy): domain Eukaryota; kingdom Viridiplantae; phylum Streptophyta; class Magnoliopsida; order Caryophyllales; family Nepenthaceae; genus Nepenthes; species Nepenthes mirabilis. The sequence continues at coordinate 11,504 of JAODPA010094532.1, read as the reverse complement.
ACAAAAATACTAAATCCAACAGAAATTACTTACTACACAACTGATAATTTTAAATATTTAGTTTAAGACAAAATTTTCTTATATAATAGATCCAACAGAAAAGAAAGAAGCTATTGGACAAATGCTCCTCCCATACTAAGGGAATTCATCCCTCTAGGCACTGTCAATTGCATCACTTTACTCCAAACAGTTAAGAAGTTATAGGATGGTTTATTTCAAAAAAGGGCTAACCACAAAACAAAGATGTGGAAAAGAAAATTGTGGGATCATTCTCGGGGAACTTGAACTTCAATAAGTTGCTCATGAGGCCTACATGGGAAGAGCATAAAACTATTTGGTAATGGTGAAGACCAGTTTTGAACGTCCTTCCATGGTTTTCTATATGCTTTTCCAACAACGAAACAGCACTCATCCTGTGACGGCAGTTGAATGAACTCTCCCATGGAACAATAGAAAGAAAATCTATGTTTATGTTTTTTGATACACATGTCAACGAGAATATACAAGAATAATTGAATATCTTTTGTATGCCAAGACTAACAATCGATAAGATATAGCTTTTGTAGTGAGAAATTTGAACAGATATTTTAACAGTCCAAACAATTTATAGTGGCTTGCAAGAATGATGGAATTCAAATATTTGACAAAAAAAATTAGTCATGGATTGAATTATAGTGGATATCCCTTAATCTCAAAGAATATAATGATGCAAGTTGAATTATTAGAAAGATCGTCATACATCACAAGTTGATGGGTCTTCTTGCTTGGTGAGGGTGATATTTCATAGGGTTTCAAGAAGTAAAACATGTATAACTGACCCCACCATAACAATTGACTTATTATTTTAATTTCTATTAGTAAATAAGCAGAATGGTTAAGATATTTACTATATAAAACACCCTTATTACTTTACCATAATCATCCAGCCACACATATAACGGCAAGTCTAGATATATGAACAAAGGCATCGCTATACTAGACAACAAATTGCAAATAGGATAATGGCTATTGGCTTCGCAGAAACCTCAATCCATTCAACTATTTTAACCATGATGCCAGAAGGAATTGTGGCATGCTAGATGGATACTGATCTAATTGGCTTTAGAAGGGCAAAAGGGATTGCTCCCTTGCAAATTGCCTTCGATTCTATGCCCTTACCCTACTAACTCTTCAAAAGAAAGTAATCTTCCTTCAAGTCAAGTTTTATCTAGCAAATCCTTTAACAGAAGTGTTAGCAAAAGATATGATATCTCAAACATTAAATCGGATGGATCCAAAGAACGTCAACTTAACACTTGCTGCTACATCAAGTCATAGATCAAGGATTCAAAACACATAATAAAAGTATTTGCAGTTAACTAATGATTGAAACTTTATAAAAGTGATTAAAAGTGATTGCAACATAACAAAAGAGTAAGCAAAAGATTAAAATACTAGTGATGTAATATCAATTTACCTTTTACTACTACAACTCTCAAATTAAGAATTCGAAACACATCATAAAAATAATTGCGAGTACTACGTTAACTAATACTTTCATCCCAAGGTGAAAATAACACTTAGAACCCGAAATGTATATATAAAGAAAGGTTGAGCAACAAACTCTTAATAGACATTTAATAGATTTTATGTTAAAGTACTTAAAATTACGGGATAATTCTTACAAAGCCTACCTAAGTAAGTGCAAAGTGGGCCTCTACTTAGAGGTAAAGGGCTTGGTTTTTTTTAAAACACAAATAAAAATGATAGAAATACGGACCATAACAGTGTCGGATATTTTTAAGCTTTTAATGGTGTTAAGTTTATATGTGAATTGTTGTTTAACCGGTCAAATAGAATTGTAGGTTCAAACCTCAGTCTACCATACCTTTCTAAGTAGTTACAACATATTTTCATCGTGCAGTGGTTCAACCATAAGATATCTTCATTTTTGCATTGGTTTTTTAGGATTGTCAAGAATGGTAGCATGTGCCATATGTCAATAGAGGAGCCATGCCACGTGGTGATAGTGGTTGATTGGTTTTTGGTTTTTCTAACAAACACAACCGTCCAACCACCCTAACCGCTAATAAACCCTAGCCAGCAAGCAGCCAACTACCCTAGTTAACAGCCAGAACTTCTGTACAGAAAGTATCTAATACAGGAAAAAACATCACATCAAATATAGAGATTGTTCACAACGTAGAACAATTCCTAAATTTCAGACAATTTAAAAGATAATGTGGTTTCAATTTGTTAGTTCAAGATATAGTCAAATATATGGTGAAAAGTAACCATTAGCATCTAACAATCATCGCAAGCACACGTTAAGAAGTGATGTAGGGATCCATGAAGCTAAACAACAGAGCTAACCGCCAAAATACCATCATTGGGCCAATTTTTCGCACATACGAGAAGAGAGAGGGAGAAAATTCAAACACAGCAACAGAGAAGAAACATGTTCGTGGAGATTTTTTTCACAAACCTTAGAATTCAAGTTGCCGAACGAAGGCAGGTCAACAATTTCATACATATTCAACACATCCTTAAAACGTGCGAGCTTTCTAATCGGCCACAAGAGGGGGGGGGGGAAGAAATTCGAGAAGATCATAGGCCTAAATTTCAACAAAAGAAAAAACAGTAAAGCATTGATCCACAGCGAAGGGGGGAGAGAAACGGCTACGAATCTGTTGCTGTGCCCGTTAATTGGAATTAGAAGGACGAACTCTGCACAATTCTAGCTCGATTGATGATTCTAATTCGAGTGTGGATTTGAAGTAAGCAGAAAGAAAAGAAAAAAAAACACACGGAGACGGACAACAGATGGAGCAGCTAGCCTAATCTGCGACCATTGATGGAGGAGGTGGCGATCTAGAATGGAGAACGAGAATCGATAGGACAGAGCAAAGAAGCGGGAAATTTGATATTTCAGATGAGAATAACTCATCCAAATGACCGCTACTTATCTGAACCCAAACCAAATGACCCGTACTTGTCCCCGAAAGAGGGAGAAAAAGGCAGGACTGAGTAGGTAATTAAAACTAAATAAAAAATTAAAATAATCGAACTAAATAGTTCATTTTCAAGTCATAATAGAAGTTGGGTTTCCATTTGGTTTTGGATTGGCGATTTTTTAATTAATAATTACTCAAATCTTATAAATATCTTAGTTTTATATAAATTTATAATTGTCTTGCTTGACAAAAAGCGTAGTCTTATTAACATTGAGAGCTAGTCGAACTGATAAAAACCCATAAGATTTCTAATTTGAAAGAAATTAAGCATTTATGGCTATATAGAACTTTTCATGTGCTCAATTAGTTGCTAAATTGTTATCTAAAATTATAATTTACAAAATAATACATCGTATGATTGTTCTAAAGCTATAAAACACTGATCCATATATGTATAACGTCAATAGAAATATTATAATGTTTAAAAAGTAGTAAATTAACATGTTAATTGGTTAACTATTTAACTATTAAATTAGCTTAACAAAATCAGTCAGGCCGGAAAAAATCACAGGAGCGGTAAGCACCACAACATGGAAAAACAACAAAAACAAAACCATTCGACCATTCTCACTTCTATTAATAATCACTCTAAGAAAATATTAGAAACACCAGAGTCATTCATCCATCAATACTAATAAATTTATATAAAAATAAATATAGACTTATTAAAAAGGCATTTATATGAGAAAATAACAACTCTTGTCCAGAAAATTCAACCCAGCAGAAATTATAGAGAGCATAGGGTTCAGAGAAACAGCACGAGTAGAGCCTTTGGTACTTTTGGGGGCTCAAATCAACAAAGGCATAGAAGAGAGAGTTCTGTTAAACTACTACACGAAAACTCCTACCCAAGCTGACCAAATGCATGGTAGTAGAAGAGAGAGTTCCAGAACCATCTAGAATCTTCTTCCTTTTTTTTCTTCGGCATTCCCCTTCTAGACCATCGCAACTCCATTAACAGAAGCTTCCTCCAACAACATCCTGAGAACAGCAAAAGTACCGTCAGTTTCCACCGAACGCCAAAACCTTACTTAGCACCGTGCTTGGCCTTTGAGTGAGATTGCAGAGCTTGTTCAGAGCCAAATGTCCTGCAAAAAACAGAAGAACGGATGTGAGTCCTGAATATATTGTCTTTCAGCAATGGCATGGCATGGCATGGCGGGGACAAAGACCTGGCACAAGAGTTGCAGGTGAACGATCCGCCTGATTTCGGAGCCTGCTGCTTAGGATTGCCACCGTTAGCTGGGGTGGGTGGTTTCCCTGGCCGCTTTGAAGGATGGGGTGTTGCAACGTGGACGCTGGCGGCTTTCTTTCCATCTTCAACCCATAAAATTGCGTGTTAAAATTGGCTCGGTCAGCCGCACAAGAGTACCAAACCCCACCAAAAACCATTATTTCCCCGTGTCCAATAACAAAACTACATAACCATGCCGTGCATTTCTTTAAGCAGCACTTCCATGGCTACATAATGGGGAAAAATACCAAAAAATTTTCAATTTTTTCACCTTTTTATTTCCAAATCTGTTCTCAACAATTCACCTTTTCTCCCCAATTCTGTTCTCAACATTCACCTTTTTTCCCCAACAATATTCCCCATTCTCATTTTGGAACCAATTTTATGATACGCAAAAAAAATAACAAATTGAAAAAAAGGAAGGCCAATTTTGAAATTTTGACACGATGATTTGAGCAAATTTTTTACATGATCGGTAGCAATACAAAAGTTGGGAACAGAATTGGCAGGAATAAAAAGTAATGGGAATATATAAAAAATTAAAAAGGTTAAGAATATTTCTAATATTCAACTGGGTAAAGGGTACCTGTCTTTTGTGGAGTAGCAGATTTTGCCTTCTTATCAGAGGAAGGTGTTTTTGCAGCAGATTCTGCAGGTCTCTTTTTGCTTGGCTCAGCCTTTAGTTAATTGCAATACCACATAAGTACTACATTTCAAAATTAAAAATCTAGCGAAGAACTTTACAGCTGTAAAACAAATGTGTTCAAATAGTTACACAAAGTACCTTCTTTGGTGTTTCCTCATCGCTCTTATCATCGCCTTCCTCACTATCATCATCGTCATCGTCACTTTCATCCCCAGCATTGGGCATGTCCTGGTCCAGAAACCAGCATGTAATCATCTCAAAGCCAGCTCATCATTGCCCAAAAATATATATATATATATATATATATAACTTGACTGAACCACAGCAAACATATTACATTTTTTCCCCTTTCTAATTCGGTGACATAACAATCAGTCAGTCATATTTTTTTTTCCCAGATCAATTGAAGTTCCTTTTCCCATTGAATTTAAAGCAAAGCACCCAGAGTCTAACAATGACAAATTCACTTAGAGGAGAATCCAGACATCAATGCTGCAACATTGTACAAAGTTTTTTTTCTTACATAACTAAGCATTGTACAAGGTTATAAGCACATTCTGACATGACTTCCTAAACGAGGTCAAGAAAGAAAAATGCAGCAGCCATGGAGACGACAGCAGAAGCAAATAATGACATACAAGCAATCCTCATGGTGAGAGGAAACCTCCAAAGAATCCACAAACATTGCCATTGGGAAAAACTATGACAAGTGCAACAGTCTACGAGGATACAGCTACTATAAAACTCCATGCATGAAAACCTTACTCAAATATACAGCACAATTGTAGAGTGAAATCATTTCCAGAGAAGTCCCTGGCAGCATACTATAGCCCATATATATAAATCTTCCACTTCACAAAAGGGGAAAACATCAATGGTATTTTGATTTTTCTATTTTTTGCAATTTTATTCTCAACTTTTGCTTCATAGCCATCTTTTTACGCAGAAAGTTCATGCCAAATTGACCACATTCCTAGTCATGATTGCAAAAATCTCAAGAAGTGTGAAAATATTAAAGTAAATGTTCATTTTAGAACTTCTGCATCACATGTGACACTAAAACAAGACGAATTTGTTGAAATATTAATGGATTGTATAAAATTGGTACTAAAATTAAGTTGAGAATAAATTTGGGAAAATAAATGTTAAAGATAAAGTTAGGAAATAAGATAAGCTGAGAATATTTTCCCCAAATGAAAAGTACCTCATCCTCATCAAAATCATCTTCCTCATCCTCATCACTATCATCATCCCCTTCATCCTCCTTGGCATCTTTGTTAGGTTCCACAATCTTCACCTTCTGCTTTGCTGCAGAAGCACCAGACTTCACAGCAGCATTTGCCTTGTCAGTGGCAGGCTTTTCCTGCTTAGCCTCAGGCTTCCCTGAGTTACCAAAGTCTGCTTGATGAAAGAGATATACTCACTTCAATACAGATTATTCAGCAGTAGAAACTCAGATATCATTACCATTATCCACAGCATTAACATGAACAGGCTCTCCAAAGTCATCATCTGAACATTGAAAATAGAAATGAGGATGTTGACAATTATAACTATGGTCAGAGCACAAATGTACCTTACAAAGACAAAGACTCACCAGATTCTTCCTCATCTTCAGATGTGATGACAAAATCCAACAGTCAAGGGCAAAAAGGAACCAACGTGAGAGATGGGGGCAGAGCAACCGTATCAAAAGATTCATAGGAATGCAAAAATATAGGAAATAAGAATAAAATCACAAAGGATATAACTCAGCTGGATTGACAGCTCTGTAACCAACAAAGTGCACACTTCCATGTTTCCAATCGTGAGATAATTCAAAATCATCCTCAAACACCAGGTCAAAGTTTAGATGGGGAAACTTTTCAAGGGAAAGATTTCCAAGAAGAAACTTCTGGCCATCCTTATTCGCATACAAGTGAACATACTCATTACTTTTGTCCTTCTTGACCTCTCCGAGGCAGGCCTGAAAAAAGCAGAACACACCAATAGCATAAAGAAATAGGCAGAAAGAGTAGAAACGCCTTCTTTTAACCAGTAAGAGTTATAATGCTGAAATGAAATACATCATAATTGACCTGTGATATGTGCAAAATCATGCCTGTGCCAGGTTCAACCTTCATAGGTTCTCCTGATTTAACTTCAACACCTAGATTCCAAGTAACAAATCATGAACTTCAGCAACTTTTGCAAGTCATCATCACCAAGTCTAAGAGTTCAATGTGAAAATAGAAAGGCAACAGACACACTTCCACAAAAAAGAAAGGAAGGAAAAACCATAGCAAAAGCAGTCTCCCACATCAACAATATTGGAAAGGGATTTTTAAAGAATCACCAATAAATGAAGGTCACATAAATTCATAGAGGAACAAACATGACATCCGTAAGGTTGAAAAGAACAGAATACAGAAGCTAATATCAGGCAAAAATACAAACCTTTAAGAGAAAAAAACAAAAGTAAAAGTCAAAAAGGGCGAACCCTTCAATAAGAAGGCATATTACACAGCCTGTTAAACACAATGTCAAAATAATTGACACTGTTCTCATACCTTCATAGTTTAGAAAACCTTAGAATAGATATCCTATGTTGCATGAATATTACATCCTATCGAAGTAATTAGTAAAGTGAAACTACAATTTCACGCATAATATAGCAGACTTCACGAGACTGAAACAGTCAACACAGACAAAAGTAAACAAATGTTAATGGGAGATTGGACACGTCCAAAAGAGTGGGACTGCAAATTGACCTAATAAAACAACTAACATAGTGAGCACTAGGCACATGTGGAAGCACCTAGGTGAAAGTAAACAGCAAGAAATTTTCGATTCACTAAGGACATGTTAGAAAACATAGTTACCAGTAGACATGGATCATTAGAATACATTGAACAGTTTGGAACAGAAGTTATCGTGGAACAAACAAGGTGGCAGTAGACACCTCATGTGGTCCAAATCTTAGGAACCACCATCCAGCACTGAATGTAATAAAGAGACAAGTAATTTGATAGGAAAACAAGTATTTCTTGACAAAAGTCCTCCAAAAAGAATTTTAGTAAGGTCAAAATCACACATGATGGATCCTGCTAGTCAAGCTTGGTAAGTAAAAAGCTCAACTAGGTAGACTTAATTTGTTATATAGTAAAACTAAACCTACTTTTGTAGTCTCAAGGGTCAAGTTCAAGCTTTAGATTTTCAGATTCTTTGCTGACAAGTCTACTCATGGTCATATTTTGTCTTATAATTTACTTCATATAAAATCTTCTCCAAGAATAAGATGAAGAATAAACACAGTCAATGAGTGGGGGGCAGCCCATGGACAAGGATACCCTCAAAGCACTTCTAAACTAACAACTAGACAGATTTTATTTTTGTCAACATTTATATTTGAAAAAGGAGATGGGTGCAAAAAACTTCAAGTTGATTACTAAAATGGAGTAACCTTATCATTATACTAAGACTCATCCATTCATTTCCATATCAGAAAGCTAAATGTTATATTCCACTTCAAATTGTAGTATAGAAACTTACACAGCTGTGCAAGTTCAAATCATTGACCTTGGTAAAGATGATAAAGTAGGTTATCATCAAGATGATTAGACTAGAGGATCTTTCATTTGATTTCACAGAAATCTTTTCTAGCAGGTATATGCATTTGTACATTATCCCATTATGGATGTTGCACAAATGAAAATAGCCCAGTTAATCAATTTGGTGTACCAATGGAGTTATCTCATTAAAATGGTTGAGAACAAGTTATGATGCACTAGAAGAAAAATGTCCAGGATGTCCAACAGTCTACCAGCAAGGTTTTCTGGCACTACCTAAGAACAAGAAAAACCCCCCAAAAATAGCAACATAGATACGTTACTTAGAAAACCAAATATGCATCAATAAGAAAGAATGAAAGATTCAAGTTCACCATTATCAAATGAGCTTTATTATGTAACTTTTCTTGCCATCATCAAGATATTTATTTGTTGTTTTAGTAGATCTGTATAGTATAACAAGCCGAACAGCCCTCCACAGCCAAACTACCAATAGTCACACAACCCCACACAAATCAACAACCCCAAACGATACCAGCAAAGTCCCAACCTTTCCAACAGACAGAAAATTCCACAAGCCCCACAATTCAAACCTCCACTGGGCAAGACAACCCACCACCACTTCAAACACTGCCTACAATTGTTTCTAAATTCATTTCAAATGTCACCAACCACCATAAGCCTCAAAACTACAAACCACAACATTAGAACATACCAGGCTCGAAAACACTTCAACTGCCTCAAAGTTCCCTACCAGACATTTGGCATAGTCTTTCACAGCTACTCAGCCACCACAATGCATCTTCAACTGTGACGTACTCTGCACCACATAACTTCCCTGTTTGTTCTCATGGAAAAAGAAATGCATGCTGAGACACACTAGTGTTCTCTCTCTCAGTCTCTCTCTCTCTGTGTGCTTTATGAAGCAGAATCTATAGCTCTAAGGCTTCAATCAGAACAATGACCTCCTACCCAAAAACCAGTTGATTTAGGTCCAGCCCACTGAGTTAAAAAAAGTAGAAATATGGGAAACAGATGATATCAGACAGCTCCTGGGAAAGTTGCAGGACAACATTAAAACAACCAAAAACATATTGAACGATAGATTTGTTAAAGCAATAAGTAGTTTCAATCCAGTAAAGCGCAGCTTAAATGAAGTGAAAGATGTAATACTGCCAATAAGGGAATATAAAGTGGAAGTTGTTGCTGATACTGTTAAGTCAGAGCAGGAAGAACAAGAGCCGAATCTGAAGTCTAACATAGAACAGGTAAGGGTGCAATAAGATAGGCTTCTAACATTGCTTTTTTTCCTCCCTGATGAGATTTCGGTCCACCCCTGATAAATCTTCTTGCATCCGGACTTTCTTTGTCAATGAGCCTCAAAAGACATTTGGGGTGTTCAATTCTTCCAATTGCTTGTACATTCTCAGTTTCATCAGAACTTGTGAACGAGTTTTATTTTAAGAGGGCAATGCACAAGGGTCCTAACTAGCTTCTTCAGCAAGTAACCAAATTATTGTAATTGTACACATATATTTTATATAGTTTATAGCATTTTATAGTTATTGTAATTTAGCAATTTTTTTTAACGTTTAGATATAATATTATTGCCAGTTACTATTAGGAAAGCCGACAAGTAGATATATATATTCATTTATTTATTTATAATTTTGTTGAATTAAAAACTAGATTTGGTTATTTTCCATATATTCAGTTTAATCTGCATCATTTTCAGATTCCCGGGAATTTTGAATTAATATCTAGTGTATCCCATGGGGTTAAGATTTGTTCCTTAATCAAGGTGTTGGGATGAACTTATACAACAATAAAATTCAAATAATGAAGACCCTGGAACCTGTGGACCACATGAATACCTGACAATCAAAAAGAAACAAGCACTTAAGAGTAACATCTACCATCTACTTCAACTAATTATATAAGTGAATGTGTCGTCAAGTTTTGTACTCGGCAACATGTGGTAACATTTACACTAAACTCATAAGCTTTCACATTTTCCTCTTCTTCTTTGCGAAGATGCTTGGTACACAGGGTAGTTTTCCTATATGTAGATGCCATGGGAATGAGAATTGTTCTTTAGGCATTTTTTCATACACAACAGATGAAAACTATAACACTCAATGATGAAACTTTATTAAACAAATCTTATACAAACTCATTTCGTATTCATGGGGTAGATCAAAAGAGGAAGATGACCAACAATGGTGGACAAAATGAGCAACAATCGACTGTACTTGCAGATCCATTTTTTTGCTACTTTTACCCCTCATTCCCTATCCTTGCAATCCCATGAACCAAACAATTCATAAAGGATTACGAAGAGAAGCTGTCAAAAGTACACTGCAATCCATATAGAAGTACTTTCTTTCTTATGAACCGGCGGCGCAGTGGGGGTTGGCCATTCATATATATCCTCTAATTAGAAACTGGAAAAGACATCATTTTAATGCCATTTTCGGCAAACAGGCAATTCCACATCCTCAAACTAATTTCTCCAGACAAAAATAAAATAAAATTATGGACGTTTCAAAGCAAGAAATCCTAAAAAGCGCAGTAAATTAGAGAGATAAATCCTGCATTTATCGTAAATTACGTTTGTCAGATGAGACACGGAGGGCAAGGAGGGAAGAGTGAAACGAAAACAACAAAAACCGATAAACCATAGCAAAAAAGATAAAAATAAAATGATACTATAAAGAGATAGAATCCTGTAAAAATGTAAACAGACATCGTAATACGCATCATGTCAAATGAAGCGAAGCCGCTTAAACCTGAGTCTAAAAACAACGCAGTACAATCCTAAAGAGAGGCGGAAATTGTGAACAAACGAATCGTATAACAATGGAGAGAGTGGGGAGAGAAATACCCCAAAACTCCATCGCGATTGCAGCAGTGAGACGACGAGAGGCTCGCTAGGGTTTCGGGGAGAGAGGAATTATCAAGTGAGAGTCCCGCTAGTGGCTTTGGTCGAGTGACGGAGCGTAGGGTCACGGGAAGGGTTTTAAGGGTGTGTATGGATTATTGAATATATATTTTGGAAAACATTATATCTTGTACTGTTGTTT
>JAODPA010094521.1:6304-22740 GCA_025585075.1 Nepenthes mirabilis | reverse complement strand
CCATTAAAATCAACCCAACTTTGGTTTTAATTATGAATAATTACAACTATAATTTCAGTCTGAATGAATACGATTATAATTTTTCAACATCATACGTTTATTTCTATAATTTCAAAATAAAAATAAAATAAAAAACAAAAAATTACATACGCATATATACAAATCGAGGGACCCCGATATCATGTGAGTGACTTAACTGCACTGTCGGTGCCGCTGGAACCACTCCCAGAAGAAATCACTATATAACACTACGCTACTAACTAATCCTTTCAGCGACCGAGGAGCTTCTTGCATAGCTAAGCTCACCAAGTAATTCTCTCTCCCTCAGTAACAAATTTAACGGGAGAGTCTCGAGCTGGGTTCCTCATGCGGATAGCTCCGGTTCGACGGAAGACAATTTTGGGCCTTCTCGTCGCCCTGTTAATCGAGGCGAGCTTATGCCATGGCGGCGCCCCCACAAAGGTGGTTGAGGTGATCGGAGCCGGAGAATGTGCAGACTGTCTGCAGAAAAATATCAAGGCCAGCCATGCTTTTAATGGTAAGAAAGAAATCTGCAGTGTCTTTCTGTCATTGCGTACTCTGCATGCATTCTATTTGAGTTGTTGTTTTCATGCACGCTGCTGCTACTCTGGTCATTGATTACCTGGGTTACTGCGCTGCGGTGTGGATAAAATGAAAGAAGAACTTGCTTGCTTGATCCTATGTTTAGCACATTTAATATAATTATAGATAAATAAATGAGTATTATAACAATCAAAATTATCTTAAATTATTTTCAAAACATTCTAATGAATGCTATTATAATTATTTGGATGAGGACCGTATCCATCACCCATTTGAAATATCTTTTAATCATTTGACGTCTAGCGTTCAACCAAACTACAAGATTTTATATAAAAATAAATGGCTAAATACTTATCATACCATATTAACGTTTTTTAAAGGTGTTCCCAGACATTTTAAAACAGGGTTATTATAATTTCTTAGCTGACGATGATATCCACCACCCAAAATTTAGCGCAAATGTACGTACTAACTTTAATTTCCCTGCATCACAAAGAGTCAGTGGAAGCAGCAGTCAATGCAAATATTGTAGAGGTCTAAATTTGATAGTGATAGTGCACTATATGCAGGGCTTCGTGCTACCGTCGACTGCAAGCTTGCAAACGGAGAGATACAAACAATTGGAACCGCAAAGCTTGACAAAGAAGGGGAGTTTAGAGTAACTCTTCCAGAAGGGATTGTACAAGAAGATGGAAATCTCAAGGAAAAAGAATGCTTTGCCCAACTTCACAGCGCAAAAGACGCGCCGTGTCCAATTCAGAATAGCATTGATTCCTCCAAAATTATCATCCAGTCCAAAACTGATGACGGCAAGCACACCCTTGTTACCGCCGGAAAGCTTAGATTCTCGTCGGAAACTTGTACGTCAGATTTCCTCTGGCCTTTGTTCAAGTACCCGCCACCCTTCCCAAAGATCCCCTTCCCACACAAGCATCCATGGGTGAAGCCTTTCCCATACAAGCATCCTTGGAAGAAGCCCTTCCCTTTTCCTAAGAAGAAATTCCCTCCGTTTTACAAGCCACCACTTCCACCACCAACCCCGACTTATAAGCCAATTCCGCCACCAACCCCCACTTATAAGCCACTTCCTCCGCCTGTTCCAATCGCTAAGCCACCCCCTGCTCCGGTGGTCAAGCCAAAGCCAAAGCCAAAGCCAAAGCCATTGCCACCNTTTTTTGGTTTATTTCTTTTGTCTTTGGCTCATCCAAAGCAGGTACGGTATTGTTTATTTCAATTCCTTTAAGTGCTCTCCTTCGGATTTTGTACATTCCAATTTTGTTGATATATAAAAAAATTAATTATTTATTAAAAAAAAAGGACTTTCTTACATTTAAATATGTGAAAAATAAAATAGATAACTGTATTAAATAACTGATTGGGTGCTTACATTCAATTGGGAGACCTTCCAAGGAAAATTTGTTTAATCCGGCTATTTTTAAACCTTTACCTAATGATCAGATTAAAGGGTTTCAATTGATCTTTTCTTAAGAATTAAACAGTCATAACCTCTACATTTTAACTTTTTTTTTATTTATTTTCTCTTTGTAATTTCTTTTTAATATACTGTTGAAAAATAAGAGTTGAGTTAGAAATAATAGAATTAGTTCTAAATAATGTTTTAGAAGAATTAATGTGAGTTACAGGTGTACGTCTGACTATTTTGATCGTACCTTTTAGTATAACTGAGTATTCCGTACCTTATGACCAGATTGGGCATTAGGCCAGCACCATTATGGCAGGTGTACCGAATATTTTGGAGATAAATACCAAATATTAGACAAATCTCGACCATGGCAACAATGTACCGACACACCGCATCTCAGAAGTTGGAAATGTTGGTGTGCAGTAGACACCAAAATTGCCACAGGCCTCAGAAAGGAACAAAGGGTAGACACCACCCACTACTACAACCTCAAGCCATGACCCTTATCAATAGGTGTCTAGGGACGCAGTAACATAGCAAGTGACATGCTAGATGCCTACATCGGCGCCACGAACTTGGACAAATTAGAGTGGCTCAAATGGGTTGATAGTTCCCTTGAGCAAAAGCTCCCTAAGGGCTCCCCTAAGCCCCCATGGTCGGCCACAATCCCGAAGAAAAGCATTTTGCATTCCTAATCTGATAGGGTCGAGCAGCTTTGTTTGCCCTAGTGTGGCAAATCGAGAATGGGGCTCGAGCCTTTCTCCACGGGTGTGCTTATTCCATCACCCATCTCTCTTTTTTTGAATGGGTTCTTTTAGAGAAATTTTGAAATCCTTTGACATCTTATCTACATTATATTTTAAAGGGTTCATATTTTGAGGCTCGAAGATTGCTCCGCCTCATCGGACAGACGAGCCAAACTCTACTTCAGATACATATCAACAGGAATCAATCGTAATGAAAGGGCAAACATTAGAAACAAGCAAATATACTTATTGATCAAGAGTACTTCTCAATATCCTTCACTTCTGGGCAATGATCCGAAGGAAAATAAAAAGAAATGGGAAAGAAATTTTCCCAGTAAAGATCATAAGGGAACATTTTGTCTTTCTTGAAATGTTAAGTACAACAATTCAAAGGAGCAGCAACGATGAACACTTATTATTTCTCTTTCATGTTCAAGGTTTAGGGATCTTGGGAACGTGGACGGTGAAACTGATGCACTGCACTTGGCGCACATTGTCAAAGCCGATGACACGGACATAGGCGTCCGGGTAAGCCTTGACACACTCGTCTATCTCCTTCACCACCTGAACAGCGTCCGTGCATCCGAACATCGGCAGCTTCCACATGGTCCAGTAGCGGCCATCGTAGTACCCCGGGGAACTATTGTAGAGACGGTGAACAAATCCGTGCTGCACAAAACCAACGAAAAACAAACCATTTAAACCTAAGAACGAGATTTTGTCTCATTGTCTTCGAGGAGTTTCAGACGCACAAAGCCTCATCCACGAAATCTATTGTTTGAACACACGACTCGTTTAAGCAACGAAAGAGCTTACTGTTGTAGCCATACTCGTCATTTACTGATTGATTTGAATTTACAGGTCTGATAATGCCGGTCGTTTTTAAAGGAAGATAGGGTAAGCCGAAGAGCAGGGTGAACTTACTCCGACCTCGAATTCCAAGCAAGGAATCCATCCTTTTCTAAGGAGGTAGCTTATTTCCTTGATCAAGCCCTCTCTAGTGAGCGGCGGAAGATAAGAGAGCGTCTCGAACTTCTTCAAACCGCGTGGTGGGTACACCTACATTTTCGTACCAAAAACACGACACGATAATTGTCACGTATCATATCTCTATCGTTAAATGAAAATTTGATGGTTTATATTTTAAGGTATAAGAAGTATATATAATATTTTTTTTATAGAATTTTTTACAATATTAACGAACATATTAAATTTTAAACTCAATCAAAAAAAAAAAATCAAAGTAATAATCATGTCGGTGATTTTTTTTAACATTTCAAATTTCTTCCATTAGAGTTTTCTCATCTAGCTATAATAACTCTGCATGTAATAAAACTCTAAAAAATATTAGAAACAGATAGTCTTCATCTCTATAATAGATAGATAGATGCTATTTTTTGAGGATAAATCATGCAGTGATGTCTCCAATGGTAAAACTGAATATATTATGATAATTAAGTAACATAAACCATCTGTTTAAGAAACCCATCTACCTAAATTCAGCTATTCATCTTTGTAGTTTACTTTTGTTATTTTGGTATTTAATTATTGGTCTTCCACTTCTGTACGGACTACTTTAAATATTTATAAACACAGATGATCACCTCCATGCACTGAACTTTTCCACCATTGCTGGGGAGGGAGCTGAAGTCAGTTGTCTTCCTGGTGGCCGGGGAAGCTGAGAGGGACTTCAAGCCAGTGAACGGAGCAACCATGGTGGGCTGAGCAGGGGTGGTGCGGCTGACGGCGGCGACGGCGGCGGAGGAGATGATCGAGGAAGCCATAATTTGCTCCTTCCCTTTTCTCTTCTCTTTCGTGCTTCTGAGAGACCTTGCTCCTTACACCAGTATATTTATAATGGCACAGCCACCAGCTCTCCCTAATCGACGGTCACAAGTTAAGTGGATATGGTTTTGGGCAAATCTCGACCTTTGAATCGGGCAAATTGTAACATTACCTATGCGCGAGTGAAATTTCAATTTACACCCTTATCTTCCGTCACCATAGATGGGTGCCACGTGGCGGCATGTCAATCTTATAAGAAGTCAACTTTTGGGATAGAAAATTATTATATCATTATAAAAAGTATTATCTAATATGATATAAAAAAAATTTATCTATAATTTTCTATTCACCCAAACAACCAAACACAATATCAGTAATAAAAGTTTGCTCATCAATATAAAATTTTACTGTCTCTCCTTAAAAAAGTATGCCTCTTAATTGATTTAAAGCTTGGACACATGGTATAAATCATATATTTAAATTCAAGCTCTTCACAAGGTGTGGAGGGGATGTACATCTACAATCACAAAAGTACAATTTTACCTAAATACTTCTTTCAAATCAACCTTAAAATTCTTTAAGATCATAGAATTTTCACCAAAACTAATACTACTTGAAATATAAAAATTTTTATTATTTTGAAAAAATATCTTAGGGAGTTTTTTTTTTTTATTTAAATATGGTGATGGAGATATATAGTACCATTAGTAGGGTTTATAGATAAAATCTCATTGCTAGTATTGCACTAGGCTTGCCTAAGGCAATCTTTGAATAGAATTTGGATCATCTGAAGTTATATTTTTGACTTTAACCTTTTATCATTTTTGTTGATATTATTGGGACTAATAATATCGATATCAATCTGTTTACTTTTGGCTATAATATAAGAATTTAATGTTGACATATTTTATAACAGAGTAAATATATAAATTGTTTAATGTTAGGTTGTAAAAAAATGAACCTTTGATTACTCTTTTTACAGTGTACAAAAATACATACGCAAATATATTTTGTACTGCAAAAAAATGAAAAGAACAAGTCCCTTCCGCACTAAACAACAATCAATCAAAGTCGTCGATTTTGAGTTAAATCCGAGGGTGGGCATTACCTTCGTATAATCTTTCATTATGCCCTAACACTAAAACTGACTTAGCGGCGCCTCTTCTCTTCTCCGCCATTTCATTCATTTTCCTGATCGATCGCGGTTGAATTGAGGTATGTGAATTCCTTTTTATATAAACTCAGTGGTACCTCTTTCCTCCTCTTAGTCTCCTCTTCCTTTTTCTCTCCTGTTCCTCACCAATTGCGGTTGAGCTTAGATAAGTAAATCCGTTTGTATTTACATATTTTTGTGTTTTATTATTTGTTTGTGTAAAGAACATGTTTAAATACTTTAAATTTTCCGGATGATTTCAGATGAATCCCTTTTTTATTTCGGATGATTTCCTCTTCCTCCTGCAACTTCTTGGCTCGGCTTTTCCTTTTTTTATGACTTGAGTTAAGAATGGTTCGGCTTGGCTTGAATACATCTTAACAAATCGAGCTCGAGCAGAACTCGAGCCAAACCAGAAGCAGAAAAGAGATGATAATAGGAAAAAAAAAAAAGAAAATTTATCTCCGTAGATAATAAGGAAAAAAGAACAGGTTTGTATCCCAAACATGTTCAAACAAAAAATGAAAAATACAAAACCAATACAAAATTTTACCGTTATAGTTCCTGCAAATCATATACTTTGAGTCGCAGATCCAAAATTTTCGCAACGGAACAGAAATGTGAGGCTAGAGATGAACGGAGAGAAGACGGCGTAATGAAGCGACGAGAGATTGAGAACGTGAAGATAGCGAGAGAAAGCTTGGAGGAGAAGAGGAGATGAGAAGCTGTGGCGCCGAGCAACTGCGGAAAGCGAATTACGGTTTTTCTTCGGCCAAAAGAAGTGATATGTATATGGAGATCGGGCCGGACAAAACCGGGCCAGCCAATTTCGTTTAAAACCGTGACCCGCCCCAATTTCAAAATGGGTCATATATTTTGGCTATAAATATCATTTATGTTAAGTGTATCTTATTAGAATTTAAACTGGACAGATTGATCGGTTGGATTTTAATCGGATGGGCCCAACTTCTCAATGCGAACACACTTTGATTAGGAGGAATCACCGAAAAAATCAACGTTCCACGCTGGGAGATGAACGGATCGGATGAGATGGGCGCAATCTCCACGTGTCCCAACCGCACTGGTTGGATACCAACGTTAAAAATCTTACACCTTAGTTGATGGCTTAGGGAGCGCCACGCAGGGCAGGAACAAAACCAATCAAAGATAGAATCTTGGATATCCAATAAGAAGAGGGATTTAGATTATCAAAAGATAAGGAAATGAAGAAGCCAGAAACACTTGCAACCAGACCCTTATAAATAACTCCGCCCAGCCAGCGCTTCTCCACCAGCTCAACCACTCAACTCATCAGTCAGTCTGTTTCACCGTCTTTCTCACTAAATTTAGCCATGGCTGCTTCCACAATGGCTCTCTCCTCCCCATCACTAGTCGGAAAGGCGGTGAGGCTCTCACCATCGGGCTCCAAGCTCTTGCGCGGTGGAAGAGTCACCATGAGGAAAACTGTCGGAAAGCCGGTCTCTTCCGGTAGCCCATGGTATGGCCCAGATCGCGTCAAGTACTTAGGCCCATTCTCCGGCGAAGTCCCATCCTACCTCACCGGAGAATTCCCTGGTGATTATGGCTGGGACACTGCAGGGCTGTCAGCTGACCCAGAAACCTTTGCCAGGAACCGTGAGCTTGAGGTGATTCACGCTAGATGGGCCATGTTGGGCGCATTGGGCTGCGTCTTCCCAGAGCTCCTGGCTCGCAACGGTGTCAAATTCGGAGAGGCGGTGTGGTTTAAGGCCGGAGCTCAGATATTCAGCGAGGGTGGCTTAGACTACTTGGGCAACCCAAGCTTGATACATGCACAGAGCATTTTGGCCATCTGGGCTTTCCAAGTTATCTTGATGGGAGCCGTTGAAGGCTACCGCATTGCAGGAGGGCCGCTAGGAGAGGTCACCGACCCACTTTACCCAGGCGGGAGCTTTGACCCACTGGGCCTTGCAGATGACCCCGAAGCATTTGCCGAGCTGAAGGTGAAGGAGATCAAGAATGGCAGGCTTGCTATGTTCTCGATGTTCGGATTCTTCGTTCAGGCCATCGTCACCGGGAAAGGGCCATTAGAGAACCTCGCTGACCACCTCGCCGACCCTGTCAACAACAACGCTTGGGCATATGCCACAAACTTTGTACCCGGGAAGTGAATATGAGCAGTTGGACTCAATTGTTGTTGAGCTTTGTAAATTAATATCATTTATGGTTTAATGGAGCTACAATGAGAATCGATGTGTCGACTATAGCAAATGTGTTTTTTTTATTGCTCCCAATTAAGTTGGAATGAGCTCGGATGAATTTTAATGGGATAGAATTACTTTATTTTCTGCCAATGTTCACTAATTTCTCTATTTGGTTAAAAAATATCAATTTATATCGATTTAAACCAGGCAAGCAAGTTGAACTGAGGTTTCCACTGTGAACTACTGAACAAATTTAATGTGATTAAAACATTAGGTTTTAGCATGGGGCGCAAGTGCATAGACCCCCACATAAGCTTCATAATTCCATAACAAAACAAAAGCAATTTGTGCCGCAGCATATATTTCTTTTGAAAGACGACATTCAGACACACCTTTTTGAACATCCTTAAATGACTTATTGTTATATCTATTCATTAATTTACACGGTCAAAATTATATGAAAATAGATAAATATTACATTATTTTATAGATGCTCATAAAAGATTTTCCTTTTGTAAAAGTGCGGTGAGTTTGATTTGATATTACAGGTTATTTTTTTTGAAATTACAGGTAGTTTGACTTGTATCCTATCCGTTCATCAATCCACAATATCAAATCAACATAAACATAGATAGATAAACGTATTAATATATCAAAGCTTTCCCTAAAAACAGTTTCCTTCTGTCAAAAGTGCAGGGATTTGAAATGCAACACACTTGCCAACAAGCCCACACGAAGGCCGACAACAGCCGTGTACCCAAGAGCATGGTAAAGAAACAATGCTGATAAAGAAAAGGAAAATTGTCAATTTAATTAAAATAACATTCAAGTTTCACATACAGTTCGGTTGGCTCGTGAGCTATACAAATTGCATGGTTATTCATGTTCTTAATAAATCGGAAGTATAACAGACAACACTCTGACCTACAAATATATACATCGGCTTTGAGGTAGGGTGGAGATTACGCTCGGCGAAATTAATGGATGCAGTGATGAAATATTACAAGAACCTCCTGTTCTTGTAATTCCGAAAACAAACAAATAAATAAAATTGTTGGAGATAATGAGATCAAAATTAGACTGAGCAACTTCATCTTAGTCCATGTTGTAGCTGATGAACCATCAAGGCTGATGGACTTCTGAGGGAGCATTGAATCGAATGTCGCATTTCGAATTCAAGCACGCTTGGCTGCCCTTGCTCTGGCCACCGACTTGCGGTAGAGCTCTTCGTACTCGGATGCCGAAGAATCCCAGCTGAAGTCGATGCTCATAACCTTATGAACAAGCTGTTGCCAGCTTGCTCTATCCTTCT
Source organism: Nepenthes mirabilis (assembly GCA_025585075.1). NCBI lineage: Eukaryota > Viridiplantae > Streptophyta > Magnoliopsida > Caryophyllales > Nepenthaceae > Nepenthes > Nepenthes mirabilis. The sequence goes on along the minus strand of JAODPA010094521.1, from coordinate 13,574 downwards.
TGTACCGGGACAATGCACGATCCAAAGCACTGTTTACTCCCTATTTGAAGACGATTAAATATGATGAAAATAAAATAAACGACCAGGATTTTTAGATTTACAGTCAGAGGGAGGAGGAAGGGGGGAAAGGAGTCAGAGACAGGATGAGTATAATAGCCCTGATCAAAATAGGATAGCCTGGCTGACCCAAAATTTTATAGAAGTTGATTGAAGTATATTAACATTATAGACAGGCACGATCAAAAAATTAGATAAGAATAATTTTATGGGCCGTGCATGGTTACGTGAAAGTGACCATTTCGGCTTGACCACCGTCCTAGATTATGAATTTTGTAAATATATATTTTTGTATTTCAAATAAATACAAAGTTAAAAAAAACTCATTTCAACATATTATATTTTTTTTTTTGTAATAAAATACTTAAAATAACAAAAAGTTAATAAATCGATCCAAACTGACCCAATTTGGCTTATAAATGGGCACGGTTATAATTTTTAGCCCGATGGTCATAAATTTTCACATAAATCCAACTTATATTCAGTCGGAACCCAATTTTGATCAGATCTAAATTCTGATATCACCATGCAATGCAGCAGGTTACCTGTTCATCAGGTGTCGAGAACGTAAATCCATTCCGAAACTGAACTGGTATAGATTCGTCATCGACATCAAAAACACTAACCCCATGAAATTAAAGAAAATAAGCAATGATTTTCAAGGAGGAACAAGTTCAGAACAATAACACAGTCACATCCCACACAAAGTTAGTTCAGTAGCTTACCTGTCATTGAGTCCACCAGTTTTCCTCGCAATGGGAATTGAGCCATATCTCATTGCTATCATCTGTCAGGGGGAAAAAAAAAGAAACATATTGATACTCATAAAGTTCATAATATTTGATGAAATATGCTTTAGGTATACCAGACTTGAGCTACACCCATCCTGGATGGAAAAACACGAAGGGGGAAGAAAAAAGGGAATGTTGAGGATCGTATGTAGAGACAGAAAAAGTCATTCCCTCTCATAAGGGTGGGGCAGCTAGCGTTTGATTCATCTGGATTTATACTGGACATGGGTTCAGGTCTCATTCCCCACCAGAAATCTTCAAAATATAATGTTTTATTCATAGCACAGTTCAAATCCCTCTCAACGCTAAGGTAATGCAAGCTCCTATGCTGACGACCCAAGCATCTCTTCCAGTCCAGTCTCAAGGTCCCAATAGGAGAATCTGAACCTATGGAGCCGATATCACAATATAACCAGTTGCCCCTACTTCTATTTAAATTTCCATCAAGACACACGATCCTAACGAATAAGAGACTCTATGGCTACCCGAGGACTAAGGGATTAAGGTGACTCAATGAGATCCCCAGGCTTTGCTGAGCTCTCTCCTCCTTATGCAGGGCACCCAAGGTAATTTATGCCTGATATAGTTCCTGCACCACATCCAAATTCGCATATGTCACTCGGATGATTGCCGCCTTCTTGTTGTCTGTTATCTTAATCAAAAAAGAACTGAAAGGGGATCACCTGACATGCTAAGAAGATGAATGTTCTACATAATCATGTGTTCTTCGACAATTACTTAAGATATACGCAATCAAACAAATAGCAACTGAAAGTATGCAAAAGGCAGACTCTACCTGTGTTAGGCCACATGGTTCAAAAATAGATGGGATGATGAACATGTCAGATGCTCCATAAATCATACGGGAAAGTGACTCATCGTACTTCAGTATCAAACGAGCATGCTCATGACTCTGGAAATGGCTTGCAATACCCTCAAACTCCCTCTATATTTAAAAAGAAAAGGATTAAATCAGCAATTTCAACAACATGAAGAATCGCATGGTACACCATAAAATTATAGAAAACTCCATGTAGAAAGCAGCCTGAATTTCAACTTAAAATAGTAATATGATACTAATGTTTCAAGCTACAATGCAGCAGAAAGATCAAACGAAGGAAAAAAAAAAATGTCTAGGAGTTAGCCATAATTTTAACAGCGAATATGGGGAATGGTTTCAAGAGTTATCCAGTGGGGTAGGTTGTAATATGTGTTCCTCAGCGGTCACAAAACTACAGACTAGAAACTCATAGATAAACAGAATTAGTTAAGAATAAAAGGGCCATGCCTGTAAATATCAGGCCCTTTATACCAATGTTCCAATACCGCAATAATATCCCGATATATTGCCGTATCAATGATATATTCAATACCGATATATATTATCCAACATATCTGATACCGATACATTGCAGATGAATGCCGCTATTTTCATCCATCATCGTCAAGCATCAGTCCATGCATACGAAACTACTCCAATGTTGACTGATAGAGAAAATAACTTCACCTGTATATGGTGCACAGGGCTGGATCCAAGAAGCACAAACTGTCCTCCCAGCTCTATTGTTCGATATATAGCATGTCTTATGAGATGTACACCTTTCTGTGGCACAAGTCTTGAAATGCAACCAATCTGCTCTGTCACAACGGGTAGTCTTGAAGAATCCAAGAAAATAAAACACACATAGGGTTCTTCAAAGAATCTATTGTGTATTTGGCAAGCATCAAGTGGGTTGAATTTCAGCTTTTGTATAACCAAGCAACATATAATTCTCATACTCATAATTGAATATAATCCCTTTTTTACCTACTTCAAGACAAACATGCATACACTTACAAGGCAGAATGCTAACAAATGCAGCAAACAGACAGAAAAAAATATTCGGATGCAGAAATCTGACTTCAAACCATATATTTTTCACTTGGCATGTATTGGAGTACCCAATAATAAAGTCAATGCAAAAGGACCTGTGTCAGAATCATTGAAAGAGCACACATATATCCCAGAAATATTGACTCAATTTCGATTACAGAACATGTCAAAATGGCTGTCCATTTCCCAACCAAAAAATCCTTGTCCTTTTCTTTTTATGTATTATCTCATTAAAGGCATCTTCATTATGCCATTTACCTTCATTAAAACATAAAGCATATTATGTTGCAAATCAGTATGCATTTAGTAGCTGAGACATACATTACATACTGGGTCCAAAGGTGATTATACTCTTAATTCTATGCTATTTAAAGTGGAGACAACGAGTTTTGGACAGTCACGCACATATTTGTGTACCTAGACATAAATGTGTGCATGCATGCACAAACAGCACATGAAACAAAAACATCATACTAAAGGAATAGAGCTCCTACACTCATACATGAAGCAATGGAATCCCAACAAAGTGAATATCAAGCACCAAACCACAGACTTAAGTTATGGCACCTTCAGTAGGAAACCAAGAAAACTTAAGGTATGAAAGTACCAGTGGCTGTGTAGCATCTGCAGAGGAGAGCTCAAGAAGCTTTTTTAGAGCTTCCTTGTTTTCTGACTTCCCCTGAAGATCAGTTGAATTATACTGCACTTTGAGGAAAGTATCAGTTGCAGGATTCCACAAATCAGTATCGATTCCATTAAGTATTCCCATAAACTTCCTGGAGTGAGAATTAAGTGTGGTATGAAGGCCTCGACCTCCCTGCAAAACATAAACAGAGCAGATTGGTCAAGTGCTTATGATGAACGACAATCTGAATTTGAAGCAACAGGTCCTCTCCTATGTAACCAAAAGGCTAGAAATTTAATATAAACACATCGATTATACAGGGATCTATTGACTTGCACACCAAAAAATATTTTTGTAGAAGATGATGTGCTGGTGGAAATTCAGTTATTGCAGTTATTGCAGGATCATTAACCCTTGCTTAAAACACCCGTGTTAGGACTCAGGAGACTTTCTTTCTAGTTTAAAGCAACCCTTTGAGACCCCATTAAAAGCACTGAAAGGTGCAGATGTATCAAAAGTGAGATTCCACAAGTGTTGAAGCAAGAGATAGAACTTAAGAAATACTAAAAATTGATTAAGTGGTGCATAGTGTCACAGGTTCGATTATTACAGCCACAAAACCAACTGTGTGAGACGTCCATTCTTGTTGGGAGCAAAACACCAGTCAAGTTAACCCCTCAAGAACATTTGAGTGTGAGGACCAATCTCGTGGGGACACAAACACAAGAAATCCACTAGTGTCAAGTATGTCAAACGCATGTAAGTAGCTAGTTGAAAGTGCGAAAATACAAGCAAACATTTATAACAACAGGCAACAATTGGGTATGAAAAAAAATTTCTTGAATATATTTCCCCATATTCAATAGCACTGAATAGCACTGAAAGGTGATGATGAATCAAAAGTGAGATTCCACAAGTGTTGAAGCAAGAGAAAGAACTTAAGAAATACTAAAAATTGATTAAGTGGAGTATAGTGTCACGGTTTGATTTTAACAACAAAATTCCCATTGGGAGCAAGACGCCAGTCAAGTTAACCCCTCAAGAACACTCGAGTGTGACAATCAATCTCGAGACAGAAACACAAGAAATCCACCAGTATCAAGTATGTTAAACGCATATAAGTCGCTAATTATAAGTGTAAAAATACGAACAACAAACATCTATAGCAATAGGCAACAATTGGATATGAAAGAAAATTTCTTGAATATATTTCCTTTGTGCCTTTTGACATTTCACACTAAAATACATAAAAAGTCATCAACTTTTATAATGAGATATCTAATTTTTCTATAATACTGAAATTTAAACAAAGCTCACTTAAATTCCTGAAAAGATTCAATGCGAAAAAATTATGTAAAAATTTATATGACTTGATCTGGATTCTAGCATATAGCTCTGAGAAGCTCCAGAGAAGGAAGTGTTGAAACCAAAAAAAAAAAAAAAAAACTTGACAAATCACATTAATAACATATATACTACATAGCATGGACGCTGTCTCGGATTTAAAGTGACGGTGTCTAACACATACGCCCCGGACACGTTGCGACACATGTCAAAGACACTCCGACACGTGTTAATTTATTTATTTTTATTCCAAAACGTTTTAAACACGCTTCGGATACGTCCCAACATGTTCAGACACGCTCTGGATACATCCAATACGTTATTAGCACGTTTCGAAAGCACACCCTTTTGCACAGAGTGCGGGAGAGAGAAAGAGTTAGAGAGAAGGAAACGATTCTGATGGAAGCTGTAATTTTAGGGTTTTTGTGGGAAGAGAGACGACGACGGCGAAGGTAATTGATTGTGAGAAAGGGAGACAAATCTCAACCGTCCATTTTGTTTAAAACGGACGGCTTAAGATGCAAAGTTTTAAGGAATAGTGACGCCTAGGGTTAAACAAACAAATTAAAATAGGGTTGGAAATAAAAAAAGAAAAAAGGAAGAAAAGAAAAAAAAAAAGGACAAAGGAGGATAACTATGCCTGTTGGATTAAATCCAACGGGTTGTGTTGCGCCTCGACGGCTGATGGCAAGAGAAGGTAAAGAAATAGTAAGCAGAATTGCTTGCCTGATGAACAGTGGCGATGGACAACAGTGATGCGAAATATCGTCGTCGGCAACAATAACTTTCTCTTCGGTGATGACAACAGTTATTTCCTCTCCAACGATAGTCAACAGCAACGACGTGCATCCTCTATTCTCTTTGCTACTCTGGTTTCCTTGTTTCCATCGGCGATCAGCAGTGGCAACGGGGAGGAATAGTGGTGACGACTTGGAACGGAGAACGACGACAACACTCCCTTTGGATTAGAACAGTGACGGTGACCATAATTGTACAGTCTCGAACAACACTCATCATTTCCACACACCTCTATTTATAACCCACACATCTCATCATTTCCAAACGCATATAAGTCGCTAGTTACAAGTGTGAAAACACGAACAACAAACATCTATAGCAATAAGCAACAATTGGATATGAAAGAAAATTTCTTGAATATATTTCTTTTGTGCCTTTTGACATTTCACACTAAAATACATAAAAAGTCATCAACTTTTATAATAAGATATCTAATTTTTCTATAATACTGAAATTTAAACAAAGCTCACTTAAATTCCTGAAAAGATTCAAAAATGCGAGAAAATTATGTAAAAATTTATATGACTTGATCTGGATTCTAGCATATAGCTCTGAGAAGCTCCAGCAAAGGAAGTGTTGAAACCAAAAAAAAAAAAAAAAACTTGACAAATCACATTAATAACATATATACTACGTAGCATGGACGCTGTCTCGGATTTAAAGTGTCGGTGTCTAACACGTATCAAACACTGACACGCCCCGGACACGTTGCGACACGTGTCGGATACACTCCGATACGTGTTAATTTATTTATGTTTATTCCAAAACGTTTTAAACACGCTTCGGATACGTCTCAACATGTTCAGACACGCTTTGGATACATCCGATACGTTATTAGCACGTTTCGAAAGCACACTGTTTTGCACAGAGTGCAGGAGAGAGAAAGAGTTAGAGAGAAGGAAACGAATTTGATGGAAGCTGTAATTTTAGGGTTTTTGTGGGAAGAGAGACGACAACGGCGAAGGTGATTGATTGTGAGAAAGGGAGACAAATCTCAACCGTCTATTTTGATTAAAACGGACGGCTTAAGATGCACAGTTTTAAGAAATAGTGACGCTCAGGGTTAAACAAACAAATTAAAATAGGGTTGGAAATAAAAAGGAAAAAAAGGAAGAAAAGAAGAAAAAAAGGAAAAAGGAGGATAACGATGCTCGTTGGATTAAATCCAACGGGTTGTGTTGCGCCTCGACGGCTGATGGCAAGAGAAGGTAAAGAAACAGCTAGCAAAATTACTTGCCTGATGAACAGTGGCGGTGGACAACAGTGATGCGAAATATCGTCGTCGGCAACAATAACTTTCTCTTCGGTGATGACAACAGTTATTTCCTCTCCGATGATAGTCAACAGCAACGATGTGCATCCTCTATTCTCTTTGCTACTCTGGTTTCCTTGTTTCCATCGGCGATCAGCAGTGGCAACGGGGAGGAATAGTGGTAACGACTTGGAACGGAGAGCGACGGCAACACTCCCTCCGGATTAGAACAGTAGCGGTGACCATAATTATACAGTCTCGAACAACACTCATCATTTCCACACACCTCTATTTATAACCCACGACAGCAGCCGACCGATTAAATGAGAGGGAATGAAATTGCCGGCAAAACGAATTCAAACTTGGCAGACGCAGAGGGGAAGAACTAAAGGGATGAATCTAGCGAAGGCATTTCGAAGACAAGAAGATAAATTGACAAAGAAGAAGAAACGGCTGGAAATGAAGAAAGAGGGGAAAGAAAGAGGAACAGAGGTGCAGGCCAGAAGAAAGAGAGAGACAATAATATTATT
>JAODPA010094510.1:0-22742 GCA_025585075.1 Nepenthes mirabilis | reverse complement strand
TCATACGATCACCTTAAACTTCTATTTAAAGATACAGGAATTTAAAATTACTTATAATAAAAACGATAAAGAAAAGAAAAATACTACTGATTTTATTTATTTATAATTCTCACGAAATATTCTTTTTACATATAGAGCTCATTTTAATTTATTTTCCCTTTTTTTTTGAATTTCAATGAACTCCACATTATAAATAGGCAAATTAAGTATCATTCCTCCAAAGGAAAACCAAAGAAGAGTACGGAAATAATCTTGTAGAAGAAGTAATGTGACTGGCTCGTTTGCTTTCTTTTAAACGCATTTGCAGAATCCAGCAGATTTTCAGAACCACCCCCCAAATTAGTTCCTGTCTTGCCTAGTATTTCCCCAGTATTTTAAGGCATAAGTAGCTAAAAATAAAACTAGTGTGGCTTTTTTTATCTTTTTCATTTTGTTTGTTTGGGGGGTTGGGAGGGGGGTTCATTTCGACATTTAAACAAATTAAAGGACTGTATTGCAATTTCTTATAGATGGAGGACTCAAAACACAATTTAGCAAGAATTCACGGACAGACCTTGTGTTCTTGTGTGTATAGTTTGCTCTGCTATCTTCCCTTCATTTTCAGGTATCTAACTGGACTGCAAATGTTAGTCAATATATTTAAAAATAACTTAAGTTAGGCATAAAAAATATTGATATTGGAGGTATCCAATTTCAATGCATATCAGCCGATACCAATATATTGAATAAATAGAATAGAAACAGATGACAGAGATGCTTAACTAAAAGCAATTACAGAAACTGAGAAAGAGTTAAACCAAATGTAATAATTCTGTCAAAGAGCCTATGGCTGCAGGTCCACCCCTTTCAAGAAGGGAAATAGCCAGTTCATACTCATGCCACCCTCTCAATCCATTAGCCAGTTTCTTCAGTGTTTCGAGCTTCACTTCTCGTATCCATCCCGGTGAAAACCTCACCACTAAACCCACCAAAGAACAGACATAGGATTTCCAGGTGGCTGGGTGACACCCAAGCCGTATATTCCCCTCCAATACTCCGGCCACAAACTTGAGATGAACCTCAAAAACACGGCCTCTCCGAGATAACACCCATGGTGTCGGTTTTGAACCAGCGCTCCATACAAGAGAACCTGATAACACTAACAAGTATGCCATTGCATATCCTTCCAACATGTAGGAAATTTCACTAAGCTGCCCGTGTTTCTCGGTACGTGTGGATAGTAGCCGTGTTGGGATAGTCTCCTGGTACAGTTCTTGGACTTGCTGAAGTCCGCCTGCCACACACAGAAGACTGGCGCCAAGAGCAGCCACCTCCTTTGCCTTTGTGGTGGCGAAGGCTAGAGATGATTGACTAGATTTTAACTGCGAGGCGCATGCGCTTGCCCATCTATTAGCCAATTTGCATGTATACTCGGACACAAGTCTCACAATAATGTCATTCACATATTGCACATCGTGTATGGATCGACATGATCGTAGATAGAGAAAGCCGGGTGCTATAGAGGTGCCAGAATTATTGCTGCAGATAACGGTACCCAATAGGCGATTAACACTACTAAGAGTTGTCAATGAAGGGGCTGCACTGGGGAGCGATCCAAGGAATGAGATAAAGCAATTCCTAAGAAGCTGTCCGACAGCTTCCCGGTTGTGTCGGAAAATAGAGCGGGAACTAGAAAAGATAATGAAATGATGCCAACGTCGGATTTTCTGTGCCCACAGAGAGCTCATTATAGGCATGCTGGGCCAAGGACAACCAGAAGCACAATTCTCTAATGCAGGTCCGGCAACTGCAACAATGTACTCCAAACTCTTGTCGAGCTTGAAGGTAATTGTCAAGCTCACCAAAGCTGCCATTGGCAACGGAAGCATGGCATCAGAACTCTCTGCACAAAAGTCATTGAAAATGCGTTAGACAAGAATATAATTTGCAATTGTAAACTTTGTAGTAAACACTTGTCATTGACATTCTTCATATCCACTAATTGTAAGGAAAAGGCATTCTTAAAATTGACACTGAATAAGAAGGATTTTGCTCAGCGTTGATTTAAACAAGCTACAACTTCATTAAATGTTCCAATCTGCACAAATCACACATATTGAGTGCCAGTATATAGTCTTAATGATGCAATAATGACACAAGTGGTAAGGATAATGAGATCCAGTACCCTTCTGTTTTGGTATTAACTTTCATGGTTGTCATTTACTGTAGTACTGCCGCATTCCTCTGGTCCTTGGCTGAAAATAGTAGATGGCTACAAATGGTTACCGTTAGAAACAACTACAATCAGGAATCACCTATTTCTGCAAGTGATGAAAACAGATATTTTCCTTGTATCATAGAGCTAAAAAACCCAAAGTGGTTCGGCCCTTTTCCGAACTCCGTGCATGTCAAATTAAGTAGAGCATATTCAAACCAGCATCAAGTTTCTCACAGAAGCAACATGAGCTATTATAAATTTATAATTTTCCTTGCAGAGATTTCTCTAATATTTGGTCTCTTTTCTGCAGGCATATTTACATAATAAGACTGCAGCCAAATGACGAGAACATAAAGTAATTTCAAAACATTCTAACACTCAAAATAGCTACATATATACAGATTTTTTGCTAGTACCATGTTATTATTAAGCAGACAGACGGTAAGCATAGATGCTAACCATTCTAAGGCTTCAACTAGCATTTCTTTGAATGCATCAGCAATTGGACCAAGATCAACTGCTTGTAGCAACTGCAGTCACAAACTAATTATGAACCTCACTGCTGATACTGGAAACCAGGTTTCTGATAGGTATTTAATTTGGACAAGTTAGCTATGGATGGAGGCCAATCAAAGTGAAGTAACTCAAGATTAAATTCTGATCAAATCAAATGCTGATGGATCCCAGAGTTCAGTGGCAGATATAATTTACACAGGTTTGCCCAACAGTGACTAAATATTAAGCAAAGTTGTAAACTGAAAGGAATACATTCTAAGATTTTAAGTGACTTTACACTAGCTTCCCCAAAAACCTCAATTCGTGCCTTAATTTCATTAATGAAGTCTTTCCATTTAAAACCAGGAAAGCCATCGTGAAACAAGCATATTGCTCGCTCCAATTCACCAAAATCAGCTTATTTTCAAGTTGGATCGAACCAACTTATCCAGTATATAGCTCCCACTTCCACAAGCAATATTCTGGATAGGATGCAAGTTCTTAACCTTTTAGTAAGTGTTGGCAGCAAATAGTTACATCAAAAACTTAATCAGCTAGTGCAAGACAATACCACTACCACCTCACCAGCCAATTGGCCTAAGACAATTATGAACTTGGTTAACGTCAATAACATAAAGTCTAAATATAGGCATACAGAAGAATCTTTGAACCTACTTCCTATTGTTTCTGCTGATTTTAATTCCCAGAAGCATGATTTTCAATTCCTCACAGTGATAGAAAAAAGAGAATGATTCTGCAACATGCATTATCATCAACCCTATGAAATGGCATGGCATTTTCATCTTAAAAATAACATAGCTGCCCACAAATTCCATAGGAATCTCAGGATTGTGATAACCATATCAGAGATCATTTAAAATGAAATCATAATATATCTTTTAACAGAAATTTTTTAACTTATATCAGGATTATCCACATTACCTAGATGAATATCTGGCATTCAAAGTATCAATGGTTAGACTAATAAGAGGTGAGATAAATAAAGGTAGAGAAAAAAATGATATAGCATACCCAAGGAACAGCTTGGAAGATCAACTCCAGCAGCAACAAGAATTTCTTTGATATCAGATTCAACAGCCGCAAGGTTTGCAGCCGGACTAGGCCAATCTACTCCATTCATTGAAACTGGTTTCCATATACCACGAGTAACTTCTGCAGAGAAGTAACTAATAATTGACGCAATAGAAGCAGGCAGAAAATCAACAAGGTCTCTCAAGCCTGTAAGGTATCAAATAATTCAGGGTAGACAAGGCATTGATGAACCAATTGAATCATTAACAATTGCAGAAAACATTAGTCCAACCCACTAGATTGCAAATCTTTTTCTTTGCATTTGATGCTACAGGTGGATGAATAATACTTTGTAGTGAGCAGGAAGCAAAATAAATGGACTGAGACATAAAATGAGGGTGATTTAAGCCAAAATGGATTTGGAAAATGAAGAAGTTTTGAAATATTGGACCTGTAGTTAAGTCTCTGGACGAAAGCCTTCCATAGGCACAGGATGCCAACATTTCTTCAAGAACTAATGGGATGGCTTCTAAAATCTCCCAAGCAGAGAGAAAGGGCATCCAGCAAGAAGATTCTCCAATAGATGCAGGGTGGCCATTTATGCTGCTGGTTGATAGTGTTGAAGAATCAGCAGACATAGTTCCACTCATATTCCATTTGCAGTAAATCATATTTAATATTTTAGTAGCTATTTCATGGATTGGGCTTCCACTGCAGAGGCCAGAAAGAGTAGAGGCTACGCATGATTTGTTTAGGCAATACCAAGCTCGTAATCTGGGGTAGGAATCAATATATATAGGATGGTCTGATGTTGGTGCTAGCGCACCTAATCCATTGGACATTTCACAAGGAGCAGCAGAAGTATGTGACACTATCTGCCTATTGCGCAACATCAGAAGATATTCCAGTGTAAGCTCATGTCCCATAGCTCCTCTACCTCTGATGCAGTGCTCAAGAGGGGGACTATAAAATTTCCAGAGCCTAAGGAGGAAGAGAAATGCAGAAGAGAAAACCACATAAATTGAGGACTCGTCACTGATGTTAGATCTCTGGATTGATGGCGGTACAAGGGAACCAAAGACCTCACAAAGAGGCATTAAAGAAGCAGCAACTTCAGGGATCTGTCAGAAGGGAAAATTTGGAATCCTCAATGAGCTTGCAATAACATGATGATAAGATGATCATGACCACACAAAAAAACGCAAAGTACAGAAAAAAGAAAAGCAGAGGTTGATGACAGACACATTGGCAATATAACTTATTCATGATTTTCCTACCCCCAGGGAAAAAGGTCCATCCATTTTGGGTCGGTTGCAAGCAAGGAGGAATTGTTCAAATATGCATCATTAAGCAGTTCTGCTTTCTCAATCCGAGAAGTACATTGTTGGAATCCCTCGCCCACAACTGGCCCAAAAGGGAAAGACCTTTCCCCCTGAGGGTAGGAAAATCATGATCGGGGCAAGGTAAGCTAGCATTATAGATTGATTGCAATAATTTGCATAAAAAAATTACCAAACTCCAAGTGAGAAATAGTAGATTTTATGAAATGGATTCTTAGGAATTCAATGCAAGAATCATGCCTACTGTCAATCTAGGTATTTCTCTTTCCAGATTAGGATCCATAGCTCAAATTAAAGGCACAGTAGGTATTCTATTCTATGTAACAAAGAACTTATTTTTATTAACTCTTGGGCTCAGGAATTCTCCAGAGTGTTAAAAGCAAGTATGATATCATTATCACAAATTCCTACATTATTCATCTTACTATTACTATATGCCAAACACTAGAAAATTAATTCTCAACTTACCCATAGTTATTCCAAATGATTAACCAAATAGGGAATAATAATTCTCAACTTTATTCCAATCTTATTTCATTACCTGAAAATAGTTATTCTATTCCTACTTTATTCCATTCCAATAACTAAATATACCATTAGTGATTGTACTCCTAATAGCCAGACCTTATATTTACTCTCTCTACTTCATCAACTTAATTTGTCACTATCCCTTTATTGTTGTACTTTATTTATTGCACACCATTAATTCATTTTAGATGGATTGAACATTTAGAGACCATTCAATCCACCCTTCTCTTAGGTATTTTGGCCCAATGTTTGGGAAAACACTTGATACATAGCCAACTGTCATATCACGCTGATCATCACTGCACAAAGGCTGTCTAGATTATGTTTGAATATTGATATTCACCAGGCAAGGAATAATCGTTTGTAATTTTACTCTTTGTTTGCTCCTCAGCTCACAAGTTTGCTTATTACTTGCTTTTGCAGAGTGAAGAACCATCGTTGGGGTCACACAAGCACTACCCATCAGAATACAGGATTCAAGTATGAGAAAGGCATGCACATTTTATCATCTTTCGTCTATGAATAAATGCCCATGATGCATCACTTCTAGTGGGATTTTTTTGTAATTACACCTTCAGCCAATTGGGACCTATTTTACCAAAGAAAATCCATATCCAATTAATTTGAGAATCTTCAAAACATTTACTCTAGCAAAGAAACATAAATGAAAATTCAGTAATAAGGACACCTCCGTGAGTTGATTGGATGCCTAAAGGATGCGAAACAAAAGGAAGTACACAAGTACAATTTCAGCCACTTCATCTGAAGAACATTTAGGTGCTGTATGAAAGGAGGTGTTTGACAAAAAGGTAGAGCTTAGCTATGGCTAGAATAAGAAAAATTTGCCTGTTGAGATATAAAATTAAATTTTAGATAAATGTTGTACGTCAGGGCAAAAATATAGCACAAAATGAAAAATACCAAAAAATTAGAAATAAGGAAATGAAATTTAGGTTTGGGAAATGGAATTATGTTCTCAAAACCATCCCAATTTAGATTAATTATTGAGATGGACTAATGTGTTCCGTAAAAACTAGTGTCGTCAATGCAGCTGAGATGAAAAATAAAAGATAAAATAATTATTTCGTGGTTAATTTACTTAGCTAAAGATGTTTATATAATAGTTAAAATAATATGTTGGGATATGGGTGTAAAATCAACATTTAGCATGACATATCTGGCTAAACAAACAAAAATAAACATAAAAATAAGAATAAAAAAAGAGTGAACAGGCGTTGGACCCAAAGGGGTCCAATCCTAGATGGTTTTTCTCCCATTGGTGGTATTGCTTAGCAAGTGAAGGATTTTTGCAAAAAATGCAACATTGAGTTGCATTGCTCACACAATACAATAGATCTCTAGTAAGCTCATTTATTTACAATGTAATAGTATACAAAGATTGAAAGTGGTCCATAATTTATGCAATTAATGTAGTAATTGTTGTAATTGTTACAACCTTAATTAGATGATTGTGAATCAAATAAGATTACAGCTTAACTAGATGATTGTAAATCAATTAAGATAACAGCCTTGATTAGAGGATTGTAAAATGATTTATACCTTTCAATCCCATAGATTCAGGCTTATAACATTTTTGTATCATTCTATACAATAAAAAGAAACCTTTAAACGAGCATCATTGAGCCTTCTGGCAAATATCTGACCAAGTCACAAATCTCAATGAATAGAATGGGATTTGTGTTCGCACAAACCGTTGAGGTTTTTCTACAATTTTGGTGGTGGCCCCAAAATGGAAAAGCAACAGATGGGATGCCTTTTGCATCAACCACTTCTAAACAGGCCCTAAAATAGATGTAAAGCAATGAACAAGCAACATACTATGTGATCCATGCGCTTTTTGATATCAGATGCTGTTCAAAAATGTTGATGTCCAATAATGGCCTGTTCTACTTTGACAGCACACAGTATGCTATTTGTGAATGCTTTCCACTTTAAGAACCAAGTACAGATGCACATCTAACTTCTAGAATAGATAATTAACCTATATATACTTGAAAAAATTTCACTCACCAAACCATGCAAAGAGAGTATGTGAACAATATCCACAGAGGACGCACCAAGAAGGACAGCTTTCAGCATAGGCATATAACCAACCAAATGGCTCTGGGGTCCAATGAAATCAGGAGGAGGAGGAGGGGAAAGTAGCCTCACCACAAAGTGCACCACATGTTCCTGGAGCTCCATCAATGTTGAGTTAGAAAGCACCAAGAGGCGAGATAAATATGCACTAACACGAAATGTGCAAATCAAACAAGGACTTAACAGTAAAAAGCTGGTCCTCTAGATGGAAATTTTAAATTGAGGTGCAGCCACAGAGATAAAAACTCTGGGCAGCACAAAAATGATCTTGAACAGACATTGGGACTGAGTACAAAATAAAACGCTTGCCATATAAAAAAGGAGTTACAGTTAAGATGTCTAGCGAATCAGCCTGCAATGTGTCAAGTCCTCTAATTGTCTCTGTAGCTAACTGAAGGACTAGCTGGAGTGTGCCTTTCTACACAGAAGCATATCTGTTTTTTCCCTAGCAACAATATTCCTGGATAAGAAGGGAGTTTCTCATATAGGTGACTCAAAGTTTTGGATATTTACTTAAATAGCTTTGAACCAGTAGCCTAAAGATGAAAATCTGTTGTCATAATGGAACACTTGTCAATGCCAAAGGAATGCAAGAAGGCCTAGACCACCTTATTTATGATTTTTCTTTTAATTCTGCTAAAATACCCTGTGTTGAAGCAATGGTTGTGTGCCCCAATTGCCTCCCACGAGCTTGGGGAACAGAAAAACACATGTTTGATGCCAAACACTTGAGCAAAACATTTTTCAAGACAAGTGTTTTATCAATTTTCTTAACCTCGCCCTTTTTCCTTGGATAGGTTTCCCTTCTAAAATTGGTTTTATGAAAGGGGGATAAAGGAAAGGTGAGGATAAACTCTTGCAATTATTTAAAGATGTCTGCAACACTTCTTACGAATCTCTCCAGGGCCATTTTGTGTCACTTTGGGAATTACACTTTACAATTCCCATTCCTTGCCGCCAATCTTTTCACCAAGCTTTCCTACCTATCCATGCTAGAGTAACAGGTTTCCACCCCAATAATCAAGTTTATTTCATCCACGGGAGAACACCAGTAAAACCACACTTCTCACAGCTGTTCTTACTCTCTCATGTTCCCAAACCCACAGCCCTTTCATCTAAAGCATTCCATATCTCCATTTTCATTCTCTATCTAACTCTCGCCTTGTTTGTACCTGTAAATGACTACCACCATAGGTCAATCTCTCACTATTAACATCGCCTAACACCCATCTTGTTTCACTGTTTTTGCAACATAAAATGAATGAGGCTCTTGCTCCACCATTCAAGTCAACATTGCCGCATATCATCACCATTACAATCAAGCTCAGGCCACTACCGCCACGACCCATTTCACCCCATCTTTTCCACCCCTATTTCTGTGCCACACTTCTCGTTTCATCTTGTGTTTGTCCCCACCAAACGTCGCCTATGACATGCCACTATAACTTGTACCCGCCACTGCACTCAACCTCATAGCATCTTCTCGTTTCATCTTGTGTTTGTCCCCACCAAACGTCGCCTATGACATGCCACTATAACTTGTACCCGCCACTGCACTCAACCTCATAGCATCACCTTATAAATCCTCTCTCTTTCCCCCTCACCCCCTTTCCCCACCTCTTCCTCCTCCATCTCTTATTGCTCTCCCCTACAAATCACCTGTCTCACCATCACATCACATCAAATCAAAGCACAAAACTATGCATCACCTTTACATCTTCTCATTCCCCAGAAAATTGCAAGCTATTGAACAGTTATAATTGCAGAGTTGAGGGAAACAAGATCAGTTGTCAATAGTATTGAAATTAGATAACAATCATAGCAATTTTAAATCAACTATAGATTCTATTTTATTATGAATCCATCATTTGATTTGATTTTAGTGCATTGAGGATAGGCTTATGCATTCTTCTTGCAACTGGACAAGGACAACAAAAAAATTTTGTCCAGTTGGTGTAAGCGAATTTTTCTTTTGCAACTCCTTTTTTCCCCTCAGTAAAGTATGGCAGTTTATAATTTATTACTAAACTGAATTACAGTGCATTCTTTCTGTTTCGTTCCCCTTTCCTTTTTCATTTGAAGTTTAGCAAAGTTCTATTTATTGTTGACCATATATGCATGGATAGGTGATGGTGGTGGGAGTATAAGATTGCAGTTGAAAAAGGGATTTCAGTGGTAAGGTGCTTATTACGGGCAATCAAGGTGACCATTGTTGACCATAGTGGCTGTTCACTGGCAGCAAAGCAGGGCTTTCTCCATGCCAGGAGTGATAGGGGAGGAAATGGTGGTGGCAGCTAGTCATGGCAGTGGGCTGATGTGAGTAGGAATGGAGCACCTAACAAGATAAAGCACAGGGATCAATAGGTTAGTTAATATTACTACAATTTATTAATTTAAGAAAAGACAGTTTTGTATATCATACAATTGTTTTACCTTCTCATCCAATTTTTTTGCCTCAAAAAACTCTTTCACAACATTTGAAAATGTTTGTTCACCACTACTTCATAACTTAAAATATCAACACATAGTAATTATCATCATATTAATTAGGATTAAAACCAGCATTGGTTTTCTTCCCTTAGAATAGGCTAACTTGAAAGATTTTGATTTCCTACTCTAACACATACTAGTTTCCAACTACTTAAAGTATTTAACACAACTGAATGATGTACATAAATTAAAGACGTGGCAGAGTAATAACTATTTGTCCACTGAGCTCCTGGTTTATTTGTTTTTTAAATGACAAGCAATGAGATGGAGGGTACAGTTGCACTTGCATTACAGGTAAATATTTTACATAGTTTATTACCTTCTCATGTCTATATATTGCTAACAAACCTTAGTTGTGAAATTAACCAGAGTAACAGCAAAACACAAACATCAAGAGTCCAATGCTAAAATTTCTAGGTACAAATTATGATTATTAGAAGGCAAAAGGAAAAATGTAGAAGATGTTTAAGGAGAACAAATCCACTAGTAACCCCAAAGAAAGGAAAAATTACATTAAATTAAGAACAATCATTTCAAAAGCTTGTCTTTTCATATGTATATATTTTTACTTTTCATTCCATTTCCAATCAGAAGTTACTAAGATATATTTTTTTCCTGCTTCAAAAAATGAAGGCACCGTTAAAACAAAGAGGGGAAAAAAGGAGATTAAATATATTCATTTTCAGACAATTTTGTCTCAACTCTTTACTTTTCTCTCCCTTCCAAAGTTGTGATAGAGGCCATAAAATTACTGCATACTTGACGAAAGCTTACACAAAAATATAACTGAGTTTAATTCAAGTTAATTCCACTAGATTTCAGTCTTTGCAGCTAGTTCATGAATTATATCATAAATATTGTAGATAGCAAAACATTTTGTGCACATATGAACTTTTTATGGCCTCCATACATAGACATGAAACCAGGGATGATAAACATTATAAGTAGCAGTCCGCAATTTAGAAGTAGCAGAGTTCTTTGGAACAACATTAAAAAACCAGCTACTCAAAAGCATAAGAGTAAAATATACTAATATATTATAACAATTGTATAAAAGGTGAGTGTTTTATCCTTTTATTATCCTTATTTATTACTAATCAATCAAGACCTTGCCGGCTGATTTTAACAAAAAGATTCTGGATTGCATAAACAGAAGCTGCACAGAATCCCACTAAGCCCAATAAATTATTTTCAGTTTTCTGAATAACTGCCTACCTGGATATTCCATCCACAGCAGAGGGATGCACCACAGAGAATCTTGGCTGCAGCTGCTTTCTCATCTTCCAGCCCATTTAATGCAGTCTGATACATTTTCTCTACCTCTGCTATACTTGAACAAGAAAACAAGAAAGATATTTGAATAATATTCTGATATATCACTGTTCAATTTATTTATGTTTGATGAGTACCTTGAAGCAGGAGTTGCAACCAGCGCATTTACCAGGGAACCAGTCAATGAAGCTCCATCCATAAATGTTGTCCATGGAGAACTTTGAACTGATAATGTATCTGATACAGAGGTCACCAATGATGGCGAGACATAACCAGGCCAGAGATATGCGGATGTGTCCATTAAGTTTCTTGCAATGCAAGCTTCCACAATGAGGTGCCTCATGTTGCCCTCTGCGAACTGCAGAGAATTGACTGGAAAAAGGTAAAACCAATACAGGCAATTAATGTGGAGTAACCTAGAGGAACATGTGTCTCCATCGCAAAAAGAACTGGCTTACTTCTAATATGAATAGATTTGAAGGACAATCATAATGCCACAGAACAGTAAGCAACATATGTTTCATGTTTAAAGAAGTTAGTTTGGAAAGAATTCTTTAGGTAGGAGAAGCAAAAAACAACTAAAGTGACTACGTAATAGTGAAGTGGAAAATAAATTTGGGACATAAATCCATATTGAAGTGCAAGATAATCCTTATGGGTGAGGGAATATTCAAAAAGGCTGCAAAAAAATTATCCAAAAAGTCATAATCAATTTTTAGGTCTAGAAAGTATTGCAAAGTTCAATTGATGAAAAAGGAAGGGATGGAAACCTGCTTGTACATATGTGCCACTACAACTTCTTTGGTGTAAACCATCCTTTGTTTTCTTGGAATTTGCAATAAAATTTGCTGATCTGACTGCTGCACTGTTAGCTGCACCAACAACTGCTGCAGGTGGGTGCAGGAGGCCAGTAAAATGACCAAGCAACTGAAGAGAAGATATAAGTCCTTGTTTTCTTGACATATGACCGACAATTCCAGGTCCACAACCAGTCTCTACAAAAGCGGATGTTTTACCTCCAGGAAAAGATGTACATGTTTTAGCTTCATCCTCTAGTACACAAGCAATTGCTAAGGGAACAATAGACAAAAGAACACAAAGACGAGCTTCAAGATGAGGAACAGGCCCCTCTAGAGGATCACGTTCCTGTGAAGTTGAATTATGAAGAAAGTAAATACCCAAATATTATGTATTTTACAACTATAGAGGTTATTATGGAGCCAACTTTACTCTTTGTACAAGCCGAAGGGCTGAAAGCCAAAGTTCTAGGAAGGTTTCTTGCCAACTTGCCCTGTTATATACTTGAAGCGTATTGATTGTTTCTGCAGTTACAGTTTCTCAAAATGTATGAACAATATACCAGAAATAATGGTTGCAGAAATTCAAAATATATGGCTATTGTACATGATATTACCTTTAAGTATACAAATGGCAGAAGTAACAGGGAGCTGTTTCCCATCCATCACATTTTCCATGTAGATGTCAAAGGAAACCCAACACCCAGATGGCCCACCTTCAGTATTGCAGCAAAATGACAACTTACATGATCCACCATCAATAAGCATCCCACTGAACTCGTGATTTCTCAAATGATACTCTAAGTGCAAAGCTCTTCGGATGTTCACACTCAATCTAACTACAAGATGGTGAGCAAAATTTGTTTCTGGTGATGCTTGTTTATGAGCCTCAAGAAAGTGCAACTTTTGCAATATCTCCTCGAACTTTTCAGCTCTACCTTCCAGAAGAAGAGGAAACAGGCAACCCAATAGAAGAGCATTAGCTCAATTAGATATACGTAACCCCACATATAAAGGAATATAAACAATAAGCTCGTTATGATTCTCCAACTTTAAGATAAAATATTCCATCCAAGCATGTTCACAACATCTCTCATGGCAATTTGGTCAATTTGTCCACTGGCTCGCGTATCTGTGTGGGTTGTACATCATTGTAGTTGTACTTTCAAGCTAGAGTAATTTGCTTTCTGTGGTAGCTATCAAAATAAGATGGCACTACTAGAAAACGGAAAGCCACTAGTGTAATAAATTGTCTCCCTCTAATTAGATCAAGTAATATATTAGTACATCTCTGATGCGAACATCCAAGACAAATATTCACTTTTATTTGCCTTCCAAATATGAAGACTCGCTTTTATTTGCCTTCCAAATTAGTTGTGATTTTATTTTCATTTATTTGATTTTATTTGATTTCCTTTTCACTTTTTCAACGATTTGATTATGATTTTGTTTCCAATTTTCTTTCACATCGGATTCTCTATATAAGAATCCCTAGGGCTATTGTTTAGAGGACAATTGATTGATTAATGAATGAATATTTGAGAAATTGATTGCAATTGAGTGATTGTTCTTTCCTTCCCTCCCTCTCTCACTTGGTTGTTTCTCCTTCTTGTCTCTACCCCTCTATTACTCTTCTCTCTACTTTTCCCCTCCTCCCTACATCAATCTCTAATTGAGGAAATCAAAGATTGGAACCTAATTAGGAGCAATTGGCGTATACTTAGCAATCAATTAGGGATATTATGGAATGTTAAGATTTTGGTATATAAAAGAGAGGGATCCTCACAATAAGAGGTATTCAGTTTTCCAACACAGCTTTGTACAAGGACTGCACATTGGCAAGAAGAAGAGTTGTCTAGAGTCACTTGTTAAGAAAAAATATGACCTTAATAAAAAACATCAATGAAATTATTTGAGGCACAGATTCAACTCCATGTGCAGAGAAGAGTTCAAAACACTGGAAAAAGTGGTAAGTCAAATAATTGATGGTTTCATGAACATAATACAAGCGCACACGATTCTTAGTCAGAGAGATACTGACTAAATGCCAATGATTCATCCCTTCAAAAATTGATTCACGCAAGGCACAAGTTGACAACTAGATGCAGTATTCATGGTCTCTTTGTTGGTAACTCAAGAAGACAGCTTCGTTTAATTGGAAGGTTGAAACAAAGTAATTATGAAATAGACAGCAATACTAAGGGTAAGAATCAAAGAGAAATATAAACAAGATAAAGAGGCATAACAAAGGGTTTGAACAGAAAATCTTAAAAGCAAGTTTTGTCATCTCACACCAATCAGAGAAATCCTACTCGTATACATATTCAACCCTGTAAACTCAGCACAGAAAATCAAATATGGTACCCATCTTTTTCTGGAAAAGAACCCTCCAGGTGCCAAGTTAATGGTAAAGAGCAAAGCAAGAAAGTTGAAGCTATTTGAACTCCAAAGGGCATAAATGAGAGAAGTTAGTTGGGAGTTGGATGAACCTAAGCAGGGTATTTACAGGCGTATCCAAGCTGGTGTCACCCTCTTTGGGCAATCTGGTGAAGCATGTTAGCCGAGCTGTCAGCAAGAACATTGAGGTGATAGAACTCCTCGATGTCATAGGATAACAGTAAACAAATAATAGTTGCTTTTTTCTTTGGATCAAAGCATCCTTTAAGTCTGGCAAACCAATTCTGTAAGTTTGAGAGCTTTGCAAGCATTACGATATTTTTCCTTGGCAAGAGGAAAGGAGAAAAGGCATCAAACCTAGAAAGGTTAGTGTACTACTCCCCTTTCGTCTCCTCACCCTCAACGGCAATTTAGTCAGCTTTCAACCCTTCATGGCCTTCACATTTGCATCTATTGAAAAATGAGTCATTTCCTAAGACACTATTTATTCTTTAGATTGATTTAATTCAGGACAAGGAGGAGCTAATTCATGAAACTTTCCTCAAAAAACTTATGAATGGAGTGAAGTGAAGAGCAATCCACAAAAACCAAACAAGGGCAGCCATCATGACACCCCAAAGTTTATTCACCTCCGAAAGTTCATCATTGAACAAACCAACAAAGTCGTTCGACATATTTTCCTTATGGCACAAAGCCAGGAGACTAGTTGAGAAGTCTTCTGCCTCTGGCTAGTGGCAAAATGACTAACGAAAGCTTGGTAGAGCCAATCGAAAAAAATGAGGGAGCCCACCTTCAATATGGCGAATGACAAAACACTTTTAGGGTGGTCAAGAAAGCCTACAAAGTATGAGGCTCCACGCACAACTATGAGATTTCTCAAAAAACATGGGATTGATGAGGCCTTATGTCCCATTGGATCAATATACAAAAAGACCATGAGAGAGCCCTCCATGACCTTGAAGAAGTCTTTCACCTCCTTATATACATGAATGAATCCTAGCTGTGTTGTTAGGGCATCTTCCAGCTCATTCTTCCTCCCTCTAATCTACCTTAAAAAAGCAAATTGACACTTTCATTCTTTCCCAAACCCAACAATCTTTCCTCTCAATCTACTGTACTGTTTAACAAGCAAAGATGTAAAGGTCATGAACTCTAATATCAATAAAATATGTTGCATTCTCCATCAAGCATTGGTCCCAAGGATCTTAAATAATTCAAGAGTTCAAAAAAAAGCCCCAAAACGAGCACGACCAATATTAGAGTAAAATTGGATGGAGAAACAACAAGTGCAATAGTCAATAGCCACTTACATTAATCAAAATCAACAAATCTAACCCCGTACACCCATTGGGTGCATCATGAAGTAAAAATTTCTGCAATGTAGACACCCTGCCATTTTAAAATTCTCTTTTTCTTTTGTGGGGGGGGGGGGAGGAGGGTAAAGTACCGCATTCAAACAAAATTATATTCCAGCAAAGCTATTGTATGGAAGACCTAATTTTCTCACTGATTAGCATAGCAGTCTCCCCGCCATGAGGAGTAAGGTTGTGTACATTGTAGCCTCCCAAGAGCCCCCATTGCACCAAGTTTCGTGCGCTATGCCACCATTTTAAATATCATTATGGTAAAATAAGTAAGATACTTCCCAATCACGAGGTTTAGGCATAATGATAACTCAGCTGAACGGACAGGTGTTTCGCATCAAGTATAAAAGACTTCATTAAATGTTGAAAAGAAACATCAAACAGGTTCTACAAAAGACATCTGGATGAAACTAGATGAAAAATGGAACACTTACAGGTTCAAGTGAACAAGACGAAGTAGAACCTTTGCTTGTCTGCTTTCTGAGAGCTTTCCCAACACCTCCAGGGCCATAAAAGAGTTTGTCCTCCTAATTTGATCAAGATGTTCATTTCGTAAATTTATTTGTTTCCTTTTAGAATCCACATCCATGTTCTGGAGATCTCCAAGGACTTCATTTTCTCTCACACCAGATTCAATATGTAAACCCCAATCTTCTAATATACTATCAATTAAGCTAATTATTATGCAGGAAAAGGACAAAACTAACACATGTCCAACCCCGAAGATGTGAATTCCATAAGTTTGTGACAGCTGAAGTGCAACATCAACAGATTCAACAATCCTGAAACAAAGAATACCTGGCCTTACTCCAATATTCTATTAGTGAATCATTGCACATAATTTCAAATCATGTTCCAGTTCTTACATTTTGGTTTTAGAAGGCATCAGAAATCAGAAAAGCATCATCAAAGGTATCATTGTTTACCTTTCAAAGATTGAAAGGTAGAGCCAGTTGTATGGGGATATGTTAGCTATATGGGGTTAGCTACAAGAATCTCCTTCTGTCATTCTGCATGTGGAGGGACAATGGCAAACATAGAACTTAAAAACTGAGTAGAAAAAATGAATAATAAAAAATGGATAGCAGGATTAGGTAGAGCTAGCTATCCCTTGGTATGCTGATGAATCTGAATAGGGATATGTTACATCTGTGTGTATTTTTTAATGCATGGCTGTCAGATAGAGATTCAAACAGTAAAAAGGTCCTCCCATCCCTTATAAAATACTGGGAGTAAAAATACCAACAGAAGGATAATATATATGTAATTACTTGTTACACAAAATACCTAGAAATTGGCCACTACTTTTGCCTTTTTCACTTTAACACCATTTTCTCTAAGTTTACCAGTAAGTTCAAAAGCCCTCTATGCCAGACAAAGATAGCACTCTTAGTTAAAGTGCCTGTTAGGATAAAATCTCAAATCTCATATTTAACTATTTTTTATTCAATTGCGACAAAATCAAATTCATTCCAGTATAAATAGTCATTATCTGTTCTTCCACGATAAAACACATAATTGCAGAATTTGCACCTTACAAATTTGTATTTGTTCTAATATGTAAATAAATTGCAAACAACCCCTTCGAGGAAGGGCCAAGCAAGGAGGACAACGGGTAGGAGAAATGGACTGTTGAAATGATTAATTTTTAGATATTTGGGGGCGTTGAAACCGTCGAATCGAAAAAATTGGATGCTATCATTTTGCATCGGCTGAGTTCACGAGTTGGTTATAAGTGGACTCAAAATGCTGACATCCGTTACAGGATAAACCACCCTCTCTCAAGCTCCCCAACTGATTCTACCATAAAGGCCAAGGATAGATAATAACCCCCCCCCCCAAACACAAGTTACAACTTTTATTGTACTATACTCTCCGAATAGCAACTCTCCTCAAAATTACAAAATGTGCTAAATTGGAATCTAATTCTAACTAAGGATTCTTGTAATTGCGGAGGATCAAGCTAGAGGAAAACCAGGAATACAGAGTATTTTTTCATGCCACCAATTCATCAAAACTATGATGTCCACCTTGACTTGTGGCACAGCAATCTTTTGAAATTTGCATGTGTGGCATTCAATGCAACAGAAACATTACATTTTCTGAAAAAGAAAATACTGGTAAAGAGAAAAATGCATGATTTGTAAGGTGGTCAGTGTTTTTAAAGAAGATTCTCTATAGAAAAAAACTAAAATACCTTTACGCTTTATTAGCAATGAGAAAAAGACAGAGGGAAACTCGAGAGGCTAAGAGAATCTGAGAGATAGGGCTGAATAGTGAGCACCTCTACTTATCATTCCATAAAATTTGCTTCCTTACATACGGATTAAAGAGTGCTTTGGTTACATACTCAACATCAAATCAAATCCAATGGATCTAAATTTCAGTAAAGGATGCTTGACAGATCTCACCTGCATAACAATTTTTTGTAACAAGCAAGTGTTCATATTCCACCCAAAGGTCCCAACGACAACTTTGGTTTCAACTCCACAGGAGCACTATAAGCTATAGGCAGCAACTATCACTTCATTAATGCTGCTCATAACACATCCATATTAGGCGTAGGAACTAATGAAACTGGCCCTACAAAGTGCACACCTCTACTTAACCTTCCTATGGCTGGCATTATCAACATCAAGTGAATTATGAAATAAACACAATTGCTGAGCTGACAAATTCATCAAACTTGTGGAAAAGCAAACCGCTCTTACATATACCCAAGACAACTACAGGATAGAGAACCAACCTCTCTTCGCAAGCTTCTGCAACTGATAGATCAGAAGAAATGGTGTGTTGACTAAGAAGCTCGAGGTACAGCCTATATGCCTCTGGTTGGGTGTATCTGTGAGGAATAACCCTACAGCAGAGGTTTAAGAATATCAAAAACCAGTAGAAATAACAAACCGAGAATTGACTACCTTGGACTGTTTCATATACAGTACGTTCTACATACAATCATCCTTTCAATAATGCAGAAAGGATCATGAATAAGATGTGCGCATCTGCATATACAATAATGTGAATAATAATCAGATCACATTGACACCCAGATATTTACCCTCTGGGCCTCCACAAATCCACGTAACCAAGCAGTGTGGGGAAGGGGTACATATCCTATGGCGTAGACAATTGGGTGTCAATAAGTAACAAAGTAATTAGTAAAGATGTAAGAGTCATGCTGACTGCCATTAATGCCAGATAGAGTTCTAAGATAGTCTTGTAGTTGCTGATCAACACTAAGCAACAGAAACCATTCTGCTTTTCCTTCCTTCCTTGCCCCCAAAACATTGAAGTAATCTTCAAAATCAAACATAAACCGGGTTACCCAATATACGAGACTTCCCGCACAAAGGGAAACATAATAGTATAAACTGTAATTCTATGGAAAATAAGTAGCATGGTTATTCCAGGAGTCATTGAGGTAAATTTGAAGCCCTCTAATTGACAAATTTTCTAAAGTCAACTATTACATATTTGGGGAAATTCATCAATTACGTACCCTATTTGAGACTTTAGTTGAGTGAGTCAACAAAGCAGATGGCAATTCAATCACTGACAAGGGGACTGAAATGAGGATTACCAAAGAATTATAAAAGTTGTCAGATAGTCTTCATTTTCAGTTACAGTAATAGGAAAATTTTACTGGGCCAAATTATACCTCAACAAATTCGGAAATTACACATCTCGCCAATAAAAAATAAGTTGCAACTTTTTCTTTAAACTCTGTATTGCACATTACGGATAATTTATAATTACTTCATCTTTTCCTTGGGTAAATGTCAACTTTGCAATTTGGATGCCTAGTCGTAACTTTGTGACAAGTAAATTGTACTCAACTCATCAATCATAGGGAACTCAATTTGTCAAGAAAAGAAGAGTAAAGCAATTGTAGTGTGATCTCAGACATACACCAAGTTCTGAGTTAGGAGAATCCTTGGCCTGCAACTCTCCTAGTTCTAGGGAATCAAAATCACACCATGTCTTTTCTGTGCAAGTAAGATGAATATACCTTTACCTTCTTTGATGTTTTTAGAAATCATTTCTAATCTTCAACTAGAACAGTTAGCTCACTAGCAACTATCTACCACCATCATAAATATATTAACCCTATGACACAGTTCCCAATAACCAACATTATAACATGCAAAAGAAGAAGCTATTCACATATATTTTTGGGGAGTCTTTTTTTCTCAGGGTAGGTAAAATGTGGAGGGAGAGACATTGCTGGCCTATGCTCTCTTAACATCTCATCGCTGCATTTGACAATGGATGATGAAGCCAGCATATAAATATTCTTTAGTCGGACATTATGGATGATGAGCCTAGAGTGACAGAGACCTTATTGTGAACACCAAAAGTAACCACTAGATTTGCTTTCCCCTGGCTGTTCCCATCTTAGATGATCACAAAAAATAAACAGCTACAGTAGTTTTCTACTAAGATAGGATACCAAAGGCAGATGCAATCTATTTCTTTGAAAGATAACCACCTGATCTTTCTTTTAGTAATTGTAATAATGCAGATTCTTGGAGCAATTTGTGTTTAAATGATGACCATGATAATGTAATGTCTGCAAAGATGAATACTGTAATATTGAGCCATCTCATTCTGAGATCCTAAGTTTGGCCATGCAGCAGCAACAGTTAGCAATAGAGCTTTTGGCAAGGAGGAATACAAGCTTAAGATTTTACGATTAGTTTGGTATAACTTTTAAAACATTTTCTAGAAAAATATTATGTAAATTCAATCTTCCTAAAACTTCTAAAAAGGTTTATTGTGGCTCTCCATGCGTTGCTATGGCTTTTTAACAAGTTTCAATTCAAAACTCTTTTTAAAAAATCTCGAAGTACTTTTGGTTGAAGCAACAAAGTATAGGTTTCTGATAGCAATTTATAAATGGGGGAAAAAAAACCCAACAGCTTCTCAGTCATATTGAAAGTGTCAAATTCTTAATTTGAATTGCCAAATCCTAACCCTACAGCAACGAAAGCCTTGTAGTGTAAGTAGTCACCTGGTCTCAAAAGGATAGTAAATCAGCCTCACCACTGAACTCATCCTTTTTTTGGCAGACATGAATTTGGGACCACAATAAGGCAACTGCCTTACATCGTTTCTGTCAAAATACAAGGTCCCAAACCTGACTAGCCAAAAGAAAGATGAGTGATTCTGTTGATTTTAGCACAATATGATTACCAATAACCACAATGCAAACCATCCTTTTTATGTGACTACTAATGGCGGCCAAGTAGCGAATGATTGCATTTTGCGCGCATAAAACTATCGTAGTGCATTTAAAACATTATTTTTCCAAAGATCTTAGAGTTCAAATCCTATTTTTGTAATGAATTTTTGGCAGAAGGTACAGGGTGGGTCTTGTGCTGCAAGCCCACAAAGCATCCCACTAGAAAAATGCTAAATAGTACAAAATGATATTGGATCGTCTATCCGTTAAAGCTTGTAGGTGAGTGGCTCTATGGCAGAAATCAATATAAATTGTTAGCTGATTAGGGTAATCCCGTTTTTGCAAAGGGCCATCAATCGCACGCAATTCGTCCGGCAAAATAAGAAGATGCCACGCGGTTAACGAACCATACACCAAAGCAAAACGACAGGAGCGACAAGTCTAATCACAAAGAGTATTTAGAGAATGGAATGATACCTGGAAGTGAGAAGACAAAATATATGAAGGGGCGAAAGGAAGTGGACGTAGAGAGCATAGTCCATTAACTTCCATAGGGAGGGATGGTTGTTGCTGAAACACAACAGTGATACCAACACCTCTCCCAGCTCAACGCTCGGCAGATCTAATCCTGCGCGCGCTACACACTTGGCCACCTCATTCATCCACACCAGGGGCGGCTCTTTTCTCTCCTGGCACCATTTTATCGTCTCCACAACCTCCCCCTCGAATCCCTTCGCCATTTCTCTTCTCCTTCACAACTAGGTATGAACGTCAAGGAGAATCGAGTCCTTTTGTTCTAGCCACTACCTAACGAATTTGAATTAATCGGAAGACAAAATCAAGGATGCGTCAACTTTCCGTGATTGAAGGGAATATGAAGCCATTTTCGGATGCGAACGTCGTTAAAGGAGAATCAAGAGGAAGATAGAGGCGCCACAGAGTCGATAAACGAGGTGGAAATGATCGATTCGCGTCGGTAGGTGTCAGGAGGAGAGTAGCGAGAGAAGAGGTCCTGTGGCTGATAGAGGAGTAGAGTAGAGACATCTTCGCTATTGACTTGGCCCGCCTTCTTTTGCGCCTGTGCCCCTGCCCAACAGCCAAGGTCCCCTCGCCTACCCTTCTCATCTCTCTCTCTCACTCTCCCTCTCTCTCACCCCCGCTATATCTCACGATTTTGTGAGATTCCGCATTTGAAATGCTCTGCATAATTTTGGCGCCAAAGATGATGAAGCTGCTGACGAACACGCATCCATCGTCGCATTTTCTGTTCCGTTCCGTGGAAGTCCTGCTCTCCGCACATCAATGATCATTGATCAACCATTGATCAGGGAACTGTAAGCCTCCCTTTTTAGGAAAGTTGATATTTAAATCATTTTTACATAGTAATTTTAAAATATTTAGAATCAAATATTGTCTCGGACTCTACGTGGAGATTGGGATAAGAGTTTCAGAGTTTAATTAATCTGAGTTGATCTACAGTTATTTATTTATTTATCTAGTTGAGATAAAATAAAAATGTTATAAGTTTTTAAACTTTGGGTAAACATT
>JAODPA010094499.1:0-22744 GCA_025585075.1 Nepenthes mirabilis | reverse complement strand
AGTATGATTTTTGTATAATTTAATATTCATACAATTTTGAGTACTAATATGATTTTTGCATTTATGCAATTTTCAGCATATTTGATTATTATATAGTATTTCTGCTTACTTTATTAAAAATTTGATATCATTAGCATTTATGTTTTGACGAAGACATTATCCTTAATGTGTTTCATTCAGTATATCCACTTATAAAATTGTATATAGATTTTGTTGAATATTAAACTTGTTCTTGCCCCTATTTGCTAACTTTTCATATTGCTGAGTAGAAAATCCTCTAAGTTGAACGGATAGAGAATAGGCCGTTGGCCTCTGGATCCTAACCAATGGAATCTGCAGGAAAAGGGCTGGAAGTCATATGAAGGCCACATTTTGAAGAAGAAACCCACAACTAGAAGAGTCAGACACCAGTGTCAACTTTTGCATTGCAAAGAAGGTCCATACCAAGGGTAATACAGTCAAAAAACAATAACCGGTAGAGCATCCCACGAGTGTAAAAAATCAAATTATAAAATGGTGTCATTTTTCTATTACCCATAATATGGAACGTAAACGTCCTCAGAGAGCCCCGCAACTTCATAATATGATTATTATTTATGATAATATTACAAGTATTGTAAAGCTTAAGAATTTTTTGAGTAACCAATTTGAGATGAAAGATTTTAAAATTCTTACTACTTTCAACAGGTTAACGAATCCCCTAATTAAATGACAATTTTTCTTTCCCGAAGCAAAGTCTGCTTTTGATCTTTTATCACATTTTGGC
The DNA here is from genome assembly GCA_025585075.1 of Nepenthes mirabilis. NCBI lineage: Eukaryota > Viridiplantae > Streptophyta > Magnoliopsida > Caryophyllales > Nepenthaceae > Nepenthes > Nepenthes mirabilis. The sequence goes on along the minus strand of JAODPA010094499.1, from coordinate 21,978 downwards.
TTGATCAATAACAAGACCGCTCCAATACCCCTAGAACCTAATGTCTATCTTAATCCATTTGAGGGTATACCTCTTATTGATGCAATGCAATCTAGACAACTAGTTGGAAGTTTTATCTATCTTATAGTTACACGTCTCGACATTACCTACATAATTCGCATTGATAGTTAGTTTATGGTAAGCCCTTACTTGTTATCTTGATATTATTTAAATCCTTTGACATGTAAAAAGATCCATTGTAATGTGGGCTCCACTTCTTTACGCATCATTTTCTTCAACTACAGGCCTTATCTGATACTAATTGGGCTAACAATCCTATTGATTAACATTTCACTGCAAGCTATTGTTTCTTCTAGGGTACTTCGCTCATTGACGTAGTAAAAAGTCATGTGTAGTTGCATGCTTCAATACAGAAGTCTAATACCATGTAGGCTGACACTACTACTAATTTACATTGTCTCCACTTGCTCTTAGATGACATGGATGGTAATCATTCTAATGTTGTTCACTTATATTGTGACAATCAATACCATTCAATTTGTTTACAAAAATATTTTTTATTAATGTACTAAACACATAAAAAACGATGGTCACTTTATTATTATTCAACACATCTAATAGAAAAACACAATTACACTATATACCATCCATTAATCAATTTGTTGATATTCTCATGACGTCTAACTCTATTAATTGATTTCATAACTTTGTTTTTATAGTCAAAATAGTCTTTACATTATTGCCTTGAGTTTAAGAGTGAGGTCAAATACTGTGTAAATATTGTCTAGTATATTTTTAGGATTATTTTCTTATCTTAGGCCTAGTACATTCATGTACTGGTCTCTAGAATATTATTGAGGATTACTTCCTTATCATAGTATATTCATGCAAGATTTTATTATGGTCCTATTGCCTCATATCATTGACAGTGGGTTTTCTATAACTACTTATTTTCTATTACTGAATATATCATTAAATTACAATCTAAAACTTATTTTATATTATTATGGATTGATCTATGGGTTATTTTCTGGCAAGAATGATACTATGGAGTGGTTGTCATTTTAGTGCCGACAAGAATGATACTATTCTCTGTTCCATCTGCTAGAGATATTTGTCTAATTGGCATATTCCGTGATCATATATATTATTGTATCGATATCGAGTTATGGGTTGTCGAGTTAAAGTCCGTTCCGCCCTACAGTCGCTTGAGCCCATCCGAAGTCTTCGCGCCCTCCTGGCGCTCAATACCCACTTGAGCCGAAAATCCAGAATGTACCCGGCTCGCCTGGCGCTCGATACCCGCACAAGCCGAAAATCTAAAATGTACCCCGCTCACTGAGCGCTCGATACCCGCTCGAGCCCAAAAACCAGAATGGGTCCCGCTCGCTGAGCGCTCGATACTCGCTCCAGCCCAAAAATCAAAATGGGTCCTGCTCGCTGAGCGCTCGATACCCACGCGAGCGCACGTAGGGTTTCTTTGAAACCCCTCCGTGTGCCCGCCGCGCGTTGGAGCTGCCCTCAAGCGCCGGTGCAACGGGCAAATTTTAAAATAAAAATTTTGAACCCTCTATAAATACTGGGCTTATAATTTTGGAACCTTAAGGACTATTGACAGACTATTTTCGTGCCTCCTTTGAGAAGAAAGCTACTTATGCTCCATTGTTATTGCTCATACTGAGAAAACCTAACATTGCAAGATTGCTCTTCATGTTCAAACAAATTTTCTCATCAACTTACTTTAACCATTGAAACACTGCCTTCTACCTTCGTTGGAGACGTTGGTTCGTTAAGAAGGAGACTCGATCTTGATTGGCAATTCAAGTGGTTCGAGGAAAGATTGACGTGAAGATCGGAAGGTGTCCGGTTCCGTTGTCACGGGCAAATCCAAGGAGTTCTTTGGTAGGGATCACAAGTCGGGAGTAAGTCGGCCAGGTTAGCATGTCGTTACCACCCGGGCTGTAAGTTGATTTTCATAGTGCATTGCTTCCCTGGCCGTTGAAGCCCATAAGATTTTTTTTAATTACCATGGGTATTGAGTTTTTCCTTCGTCACCAAAATCGTGTCTTTATATTACTGCTTATGTATTTTGTTTACTGTGCATAATTGTTAGTATCATTGGCATCAAATACTAAAAATCCTTTACGTGTATTGGATATTTATTATTATATACTGCTTCAACTATATTTATCGGGGTCGAAACTTGAGTGTATCTCGTTTGCACAAAAAAGTGCTTTTTCAATTGGTATCAGAGACTCACCCCGATCCACGATGCCGATCTAGATGCATTCGAGTTAATCTCTGTCCGTTCCTCTCTATTTTGATGGGAGCAATTATGCATACTGAAAAGTACGTACGATGGCTTTTTTTAAAATCAATGGAAGAGCGTGTTTGGGTAAGTACCCAAGTTGGGTGGACCCCACCCACTAGTTCCATTGATAACAAACCAAAAGCTTTATCTTTATAGACTAAAGAGGAACTTGATGCATAATTGAAATAGTAAGGGGTTACATGCTATTTTTATGGCTGTTTTTTTTTGAAGAATTTAAACGCATCTCTATGTGTGAAAAATCAAAAGATGCCTGAGACATTTGTAATTACTCACGAATACATGAAACTAGTTAAAAATTTAAAATTGTAAATGCTCACCACTAAGTTTGAAGAAATACGAATGAAAGATGATGAGATATTTGATGAATTCTATACTAAATTGAACGACATTGCGAATTTTACATTCAATTTAGGAGAATGTATTCCTAAAAATAGAATTGTCCGAAAAGTTCTTCGATCTTTGCCTGAACGTTTTAGACCTAAAGTTACTGCCAAGTTGCTCACATAGCCTTAAAAGCTCAAAATCAATCTCTATAGTACTTGAATAGTGGATGTTCTAGACACATGTGTGAAAATAAAGTCATGTTCTCCTCAATGTCTGACCATCCTGATGGGACGGTTGTCTTTGGTGATGGCTCAAGAGCTCCTATTCTTTGTTGAGGCTTGATATGTATTTCTGGTCCCTCGAAGCCCTATGATGTATTGCATGTATTAGGGTTGAAATCTAACCTCCTGAGTATTAGTCAATTTTGTGATGATAACTTTGAGGTCCGATTTTTTTAAGATAAATGCTCCATTTATGACACAAATGGCTCAATTGTTTTAGAGGAAAAGAGAACTCCTGACAATCTTTATGGTATCGAGCCAAACGACATTCTTGAATGCAAATCTGCTAAAATTGACATCACAGAATTGTGGCATCAACGACTTGGCCACCTAAATTTTAAAAGCTTATCAAAAATTTTGAAGAAGAGTTGTGTTGAAGGCTACCTAAACTGTCAAATGTAAAACATCATGTGTGTGGTCCTTGTCAATTAGGAAAACAAATTCGATCAAGTCACTCATCTCATAGTGATATCCACACATCACGGCCTCTTGAATTAATTCATATGAATCTTATGGGGCCATCTAGAATTGAAAGTTTAGGTGGTAAAAAGTATATTTTAGTTGTTGTGGATGTTTTTTCTAGGTATTCGTGGATAGATCTTATTCGAGAAAAATCTGATACATTTGACCACGTAAAAATCTTATGTAAAAGACTTGCCAATGAAAAAGGTACTTCTATCATTAGAATTCGAAGTGACCATGGTAAGGAGTTTGAGAATTTAAAATTTGAAACATTTTGTAATGATGAGGGAATCCATCATAAATTTTCTTCACCCATCACCCCTCAACAAAATGGGATTGTTGAACGCAAAAATCGGGTTATTCAAGAAATGGCCAGAACAATGATGCAATGTAAAAATATTGCTATGCACTTCTGGCACGAAGCTGTGAATACGGCTTGTCACATAATCAACCGGGTTTACCTAAGATTTGGGACAGAAACAACCCCTTATGAACTTTGAAAGGAAAGAAACCAAATGTTAAGTATTTCCATATCTTCGGCTGTCAATGCTTTATTCTACGTGATAGGGAAAACTAAGGAAAATTAGACTCAAAAAGTGATGAAAGAATATTCTTGGGATCCATAAATGTTGAATTTATGGAATACTAGTCGAGCCTATCGAGTCTTCAATTTGCACACTCAAACGGTTATCGGCAACTCTCTCACGGTACCTTTATTTCCCAAGCCAAATATGCTAAGGACCTTGTCAAACGATTCAATCTTGATAACTCTAAACATTCTCGGTCCCCCATGAGCACCTCCTCCAAGTTGGATCGTGATCCTACAAGCAAGAGTGCCGATCCCTCTCTTTACAGAAGCATGATCGGTAGTCTCTTGTATTTGACAACTAGCAGACCCGACATTGCATTTAGTGTCAGTGTTTGTGCCCGCTATCAATCTAATCCAAAAGAATCCCATTTAAGTGCGGTTAAGCGTATTATTCGATATATCAATGGGATGTCTGATTTTGGGATTCTCTTCTCTAACGAATCAAATTTTGCTTTGGCCAGATACTTCGATGCCGATAGGGCCGAAAATATTGAAGATCGAAAGAGCACCTCCGGTGGGTGTTTTTATGTCGGCTCCAACCTGGTGACTTGGTTGAGTAAGAAACAAAACTCTATTTCATTGTCTACGACCGAAGCCGAATACATAGCCGCGGGCAGCTGTTACACATAACTCCTAGGGATGAAACAAATACTTCTTGACTATGGTATTGTTCAAGACACTATGCAGATTTACTGTGACAATACAAGTGCAATAAATATTTCTAAAAATCCTGTGCAACATTCCCGTACCAAACATATCGATATTCGGCATCATTTCATTCGTGAGCTTGTGAAAACTCGTGTCATATCACTTACGCACACTCCAACCAAACATCAGCTGGCCGATATCCTGACCAAACCCTTAGACAATGTGCGGTTTGAATTTTTAAGAACTGCCATCGGAGTGTGCTCACCACTCAATGAATGACTCCTACCCCTTATATATAAAACAAAAAAAACAACAAAATAAAAAAGGCGCATCTCTGCGCTCGCCCGCTCTGGGCTCGAGCGCCCGCTGCCTGCCTTTATCATCCAGCACGCAGCGAGCGCCGCCCCAAACCCTCAAGTTCTTCACTGCCTTTCCCCTCTCCTTGTATCCGCCGCCTCTCTTCCTCTCCCTCATCACCAGATTGGCCAGATCTACCCTCCTTCTTCTCGATTGCGGGCGTTCTTCAAGTAAATTCCTCCCTCATCCCTCTCTATTTTTGGTTCTCTGTGACCGCCGCCGTTCGTGGTGGTGTCGGCCCCAAATTTTCCTTATTTTTTGCTGGCTGACTTCATGGGTCACAAATCGCTCACCTCCTTCCTCCAAATCCACCGGCTATTGCGTGGATTTTGAGCGTAGTCCATAGACTCCGTGCGTCCACGGCCGTTCATGGCACTTTCGGTGTCTTCTCCCACACCACTGGTCGGGCACTTCCATTCCCCGTGTGTTTGCATCATCCCTGCTGTCACAATCGACCGGTAACGTGGGTGCCGGAGGTGGTGCTCCAGTGGCCTCTGGCGTGCGTTCCCGTGTGTCTCGCAGCTTGTCATGCGCCGCCCGTGAACCTTCCAGTCGCCGTCGACCAGTGAGCGGCTCAAGCCGCAGGTTGAAGCCACCACTGTTCATGGCTTCAGATTCACATGCCGCTTTCCCCACCAATAATTCCACCTTATATATATATATCTTCAAAACTATATATATTTTTTAAATTGTGGTGTTCTTATTTTTTTCAGATGTCGGCTCCAAGAAAGTCTATATTGCGTAAGTCAAGTGGCAAACGCCCTCGGCCGAGTGGGATCTCTGCTCCCAATCGATTTATCAGTCCCGAGGTTGAGATTCTTTTTAACACCCACATGTCACATCGCCAACTCTCCCTTGAACGGGAAGTCTGCTTTGACTCTGTTGATCCTTCCATCTCCTCTCTCTTCACTGACCGCGATTGGGCGCCAATCCTCATAGGTTTGGTTGCTCCATCGCTTATACTCATTCAGGAGTTTTACTCAAATATTCATGCGATTTTTCATGATTCCTTCTCCACCTTCGTGCGGGGGGCACACTTTCACATCTCTGCCGATGTTATTGCACGTGTTCTTGGTATTCCTCGGGTAGAAAACCCAACCTACCCTTATTCGTCATTCTCCCGGCCACGTTATAATGAGGTTGCCACTTTTCTCCATGGTGCCCCTCTGGAGTGGAATGGCCGAGCTTTCCAGACCTCCTACCTCTCCTCTCGGCGTCTGATCGTGAGCTGTATCATACTCACGAACCTTTTTCCTGTTTCCCATTTCTCGTCCATTCCCGAGGAGAAAGCATTATTTTTGTATGCTCTCTTGAGTGGTCAGCCAATTGATTTACCATCCCACTTCATCACTCACATTCTTTCCCACTTCTCCGGACGGAAAGAGGCCAACCTTCCTCACGGGTGCCTTATTCAGCGATTGCTTGCTGGGCTCGGTCACCCCTTCACTGACTTTCCTCACCTCCAGCTCGGCTGTCCCATCACTTCCACCACCTTCGCTCAGAATCGGTCCCGCGCACGTCGCCTTGCTGCAGACCTCTTGGAGTCGTTCGATGAGCCTCTCCCTGACGTGCCTCCTCCTCAACCGGATGAAGGCCCCTCTGGCTCTGCTTCGTCCTTCCCTGACCCCTCGAGTCATGGACTGTCTACTTCGCATCGGCATTTCACCTCTTCCTCGGTCGCTCTAATGGGTCAGATGTCTCGTCTTGTTAACCGTTTTGAGCGTCTGTACTCCTCCCTGGAGCAAATTCTTACTTCCCAATCTCAACTCCAGTCACACCTCCTTGCTGGTTTTGAACGGATGGATGATCGCTTAGCTACCCAGCAGCTGAGCTTCGGTGCCGGCGGTGACATTATGGCACTTCACCCCCCAGCGATTTTGAGTGATCTCCTCTCTTTGGCTCTTCGTGACAAAAACGGGGAGATCTAGGTTTCTTTTGGTTCACGCTGATAGGGGGAGCTTAGACGAGATGTACTTATTTTTGTTAGGGGGAGATTTGCTATTGAGGTTATCTGTTAACTTGCTATTTATGATATCTACTCTTTCTATTACACTTTAGTATTGCCCGTATCTTAGTCTTGTTCCTATTATTACATGCTGTATCTATTATTGCCTATATCTTTCTCTTGTTGGTACTAATCCTGCTTGATCAGGTAACTCTGTTCACTGACGCAGCTGTCACTACTTCGACACAGCAGTGCGAGTGTAGTTTCCTTTACATTTTTTGTATCTCCTAGGCGTAGATTTTTATGTACACGGATTCTATCTCGGTGGTGTCTGAACCCGTAATTCACTTGTATTTATTTATTTTCTGAGTTTTGTCACGGAATTGTCAAAGAGTGAGATTGTTAGAGATATTTGTCTAATTGGCATATTCCGTGACCATATGTATTATTGTATCGATGTCGAATTGTGGATTGTCGAGTTAAAGTCCGTTCTGTCAGTTCCGCCCTCCAGTTGCTCAAGCCCGTCCGAAGTCTCCGCGCCTTGCTGGCGCTCGATACCCGATCGAGCCGAAAATCCAGAATGTACCCCGCTCGCCGAGCGCTCAATACCCGCTCGAGCCCAAAAACCAGAATGGGTCCCGCTCGCTGAGTGCTTGATACCCGCTCTAGCCTAAAAATAAGAATGGGTCCCACTCGCTGAGCGCTCGATGCCCGCTCGAGCGCACGTAGGGTTTCTTTAGAAACCCTCCGTGCGCTCGCCGCACGCTCGAGCTGCTCTCGAGCGTCGGTGCAATGGGAAAATTTTTAAATGAAAATTTTGAGCCATCTATAAATACTAAGCTTATGCTTTTGGAACCCTAAGGATTATTGACAGACTATTTTCGTACCTCCTTTGAGAAAAAAGCTACTTATGCTCCATTGTTATTGCTCCTCTTGAGAAAATCTAACATTACAATATTGCTCTTCATGTTCAAACAAGTTTTCTCATCAACTTACTTTAACCATTAAAACACTGCCTTCTACCTTCGTTGGAGACATTGGTTTGTGAAGAAGGAGACTCAATCGTGATTGGCAATTCAAGTGGTTCAAGGAAAGATTGACGAGAAGACCGGAAGGTGTCCGATTTCGTTGTCACGGGCAAATCCAAGGAGTTCCTTGGTAGGGATCACAAGTCGAGAGTAAGTCGGTTAGATTAGCGTATCGTTACCACCTGAGCTATAAGTTAATTTTCATAGTATATTGCTTCCCTAGCCGTTGAAGCCCGGAAGGTTTTTCTCAATTACCGTGAGTCTCGAGTTTTCCCTTCGTCACCAAAATCGTGTCTTTATATTATTGCTTACGTATTTTTTTTACTGTGCATGATTGTTAGTATCGTTGGCATCTAATACTAAATATCATTTACGTGTATTAGATATTTATTATTATACACTGCTTTTGCTATATTGATCGGGGTCGAAACTTGAGTGTATCTCGTTTGCACAAAAAAGTACTTTTTCACCATCAATTGAAATTTTTTGCCCTAATTTTTTAGGGGGTCACATCAGGCGGTCGTCATGTTTGTTGGATAGACCGGAAAACTCCCCCATGTGTAAAATCTACTCAATCCATTAGCTCTACTAAACTAACTCTTGCGTCAATGCTAACTGTAAGCATCAGGATTAAAGATTTCTCCCAAATTACCACCTTTGAACTGTTTTCGTGCAGCTTACAAGACTCGTTGTGCACCTTGAAACTATTTCGGTGGTGAGCTGCACAAAAAGAGGCCAGGCTGCACCTGTGGTACGTTTTTAGAAACAAGACAACCAACGCTTATAGTTAGTATATACCGAAAGAGTTGACAGAGTAGAGGTATTGATCTGGGTGAGCTTTGAACTTCACCACTCGGAGTTTGGACTAATTAGGTGAAGAGTAATTGAACAGCAATTTATTCATAGAAGTCTTACTTTGCATCCAATAAATGACCACTCGGAGTTGCACTGCATGGTTGGATCTGGGGCCTTTCCCTACATATGTGAGGGGGAGCTTCTCTAATTTGAGTCCGAGGGCATTGTGAAGCCTTCATTTCTTCCTCATTCAAAAGGATGAAAGACATTCAATGGGTAAAATTTAAAATCTAAAAAATAATTCTTTAAATATATTGTGATGTACAGATTTTTGAACATCATAATTATGGTTAATTGAGTTAATTTGATTCAAGATTGAACTTAATTCATGTGAAAAAATTAAGTTTTAGAACTGTGGGTCGAGTCGGGGAGGAAGGCCTGTCGGGTGCCGAGGTGGCACTACGGCGTCGGGTCCAGTGGACCCACGCTTGCTGGATACCAGTCTGGCGCTTAAACCCGAGAGGGTATTGTTCAGGCAGTTTCTGGCTTCCATGCAAAGATGAGAGAGAGAGGGAGGGAGAAGAGAGAGAATGGAGGAATCGAGGTTTCGGGATTCGAATTCGGCTTAGAATTAGTTGAAAAGGTAATAGATCGGATCGAGATAAGTGTATCCATATTCTCCTCTTTCGTTTTATTGCACTTTTGTTCTATTTTTCTCGAGTATACTCGTTCCAATACTCGAATAAATTTATATTTTATATTATCCATAACCTAAGTATAATAATATTTCTATTTCATATCCGATTTGTAAGATTTATGCGAATTTTTGCAACTAGTAACCTTAACTCGCGCCTGGACCAATTTCACCTAATATTTTGGATTTTATACATGATTTGGCCTTAGATAATTGTTACCCATGACTTGAGTATGTAAATATATGAATTTTATGCCCGGTTTTATAGTTTTGACCGGTTTTTAGACATGGAACCCTAAACCCACGCCCTGAATGATTTCATCGATTAAATTGGGATTTATACATAAATTGCCTTTATAGCATTGTTACCCGCATGTTGAACATATTAATTTATGAATCGGGTAACCGAATTGGTAGTTTCGTATAGTTTTATACTCAACGGAATCCTAACCTACATCCCCTTTGGTCTTTATGAACCATTTGTCAAGAATTATTGATCGGAAACTCAAGATTCTATTTGGCTTAATATAAAAAGGATTTCCTAAATTCTTTAAACTCCAAAGAAAATTATACATAAAATCAAGAACACATGAGGATTTAAGTTCATGAAAATATGAAAATCTGTATCAAAATATACTTATGGAAAAGAAAATCTGATGATGGAGAAAATTTTATAATTAAATGATCGACTTATGAATTATTCTCTGGAATGATAAACTGATTGAGTTATGAAATATTCGCTAATAGAGTGGGAATGAAGGATTTTGTACTTATGAACAGAATTTTCTAATATAATAAGAAATTAAGAACTTAGACCAAGGATTCTTGATAACAAATTTTGACATGTCATAAATATTATAGTAGAAATTCAATGATTATTTTGGCCGTATATCCTGTGCCGTATTTTACAACGAGTGATATTTCTTGACATACCTTAAAACATTACAGTTGATGGTCGTTGTCTATTTTGGATCCACATTACGGCTATTGGTCCCGTCTATAGGGATTGTATGTAGACAGCCTACCTTTGATTCTTGGGTAAAAGGAGATGCCTTTTGATTGTGTAGGAGTAAATACAATCCAAATTATAATCCACCACTCCTTTGTCAATAAGGCCTACTGATCCTTGGCCCCTAAACTAAATAAATCTTTGGTATAAATTGATAACTAAGAAAAGACAAATGAAATGAATTAAAGAAATTTAGAACGAACGATGGAAGTATTCCTTTCTGAATCGTGTTTTACAATCTCATGTGCATCTCTGTTCCGTCATATATGTATTAATATGTTTTGAATATGAAAATTGCATGCCATTTGATTTATATATGTACCTTACTGAGTTTTTGGCTTACCCTTACAAATTTTCTCCCTCCAGATGAGTATGAGTTGCACCCGCTGAGGTAGGGTAGAGGTTTTGAGTTTGCTAGGCTCAAAGATGGTGAAGATGATCATATGGATTTAGTTTTACAGTTTTATGTCTTCTGATGAGATTATTCTATATTTCTAATAGATTTTATATATAGATATATACATATGATGATGTTGTTAATGAGGATATACTCGTAATGTAGTTTTCGCTATATTGATAAATGTTTATACTTTCATAAATTTTGTTATGGATAGTTGGAAACCTAGTGACATCTATTCTGAGCCAACGTTATACCGGAGTCATGACGTTGGTGCCACATGGAGTTTTATGGCTTGGGATCCTATGTTTTGTGTTTTGTGGATTATTTGTTTGTTGTATAGAATATTTACAGGTTTTTATATTTAACTGACGTCCGTATTACAATCGAAACTCTACCAAATTTTTGGTTAGAAATACGGTATGTCGCATATATATATTTTTTTATTTTATGTTTGAATTTTACATTCAATTGATATTACTATTAAAAAATGAAAAGGCCATTTTTAGGATTTTTATATGATAAAATATCTTTCCTTGGATTAACATCTTATACTTTCCAGAGATCCAAATTATTACACAAATTAGAGTGTCAGGTTTTTGCATTATGGATTGGTATAAATTATTTTGGTTCGATATTCATGTCTGTAAATCTTTATCATGCTCACTACAATAAAGTGAACAAAAGATAAGAAATATTGAGACTAATTTTTTAATATATCCTCTGACATTCAAGTTAGTAATCTTTTTTTAAAAAATTGAAAGAAGTTAAGGGAAAGAAGATATTGAAATTGAAAGAGGATGGGGATGAGTGTGAATTGGGAGAACCTTTCTCTATTTGGATGCACTCGTTTGCTTGAATGTCTTTTTTCTTAGATTTTTCTCTGCTTTTTGATTTGGAAGGAATTATATTTATAACTCGGGTTCCCAACTGTCTAGTCAGCCTTTGAAACTATCATCTGTGCTAAAAGGCGTTTTATGATAGCTGTTAAGAGGTGTTACTCTTGGAGTGTAACCATCCTTCAAATTGATAAGAAAACCGTTTGACTGTTAATTAAAAGGACCATTTTAGCCGTTTTTGGATTAGATCATTTACAAGTTTATTATTATTCTTTAGTTCAATAACTACTCGTCAAGATTGAATGTTCCAATTAATATCCTATAGAATTATTATTCAGTTGATCCATTTAAGCTTAATGCTCTGAAATATGGGTTGCTAATACTTTGGGCCTTACTTTATACCAGGTTAGGTTGGCTTATTTTGGGTCGGATCCAACACTAGCCTCTCATGCTTAGAGTTTTGAATTCATACTCTAAGTATGTCATTGATGGAAAGCCTGCTAAGCAATCATTCATGCATGTTGTGCATGCCTCTACCATAGATCTTATAGCGATTTGCAATCTGATTTTGGTAGAATTTTATTCCATTATTGATTGTGATTTGATTTCTTTATGAGCTTCAATTTTTTTGGCTATAAATTGAGGGTCCTTCTTTAAATTGCATCTCAGAATGTCATCCTTCCCATTCGATTGCTCACCTTTTTTTTGTAAACATGTCATTTTCTCATTCATGGGTAAATGCTAGTGCCGAAATTAGTGTGGAAGGTCTTTTGGGTTCTACAGTCGTTACCCGAAGATGCACTTGAAGTCTGTCTTAGTTATTATCTTTTATTAAAAAAATCATCTTGATTTTTCTTTTTTACATCCGTCGTAGCATCAAGCCCTCATGTTATATAGCGTGGTCCTTATCTTGCTGAGCCTTATAGAGGTGATCAAGATATATGTTGCCAGCATGGATGGATGATTTTTCTTTCATTATCTTCTTTCTCGCGGTACTTTTGACATAACTCCTATCCATGTACCTAGAAAGAAGTGTCTTGTAGCTTCTTCATTTTCTTCCTTTTTTTCTAAGTTGTACCTTTACTATTTGAAGCTTATACATAGTGAAATGATTAAATGAATAGAATTATCTTAATGAGAACTCGTATTCTTCATATGATTTCATTATGCTTGTAATTCTCAAATTATTGCTCACAAGTTGGTTGTCTGCATATATTTCTAGGCTTTGTTTCTCTTTTTGTGTTATTTGACAATCTGATTACTTAGACGTCTAACAGCTCGGCATGTAATAATTTAATCTTGATAAATCTAGAACTAAGATATTTGCGGAGTAATTGAGCAGGCATTCAATTTGAACTGGACCATTTAATCAAAAATTAATGACGTAATTGAGCTACCCACTGTCAGCCTGTTGCCTTGGAAAGTATTGCATCAGATCATCATTACTGGCGTAATGAAAGAGACATAATATACCATCATCCCATGCTCACATGTGTCTTTCGTCATTATAACTATGTGTTTCTTCAAACAGTTCCAAACGGTGTTGTTTTGGGCTAGAATTCTTCTATTTAAACTCTGGCAAGCCTTCATTTTTTCATCTTCTCGTATTTCATCTCTTAGCCCAAGTTTGCCTTCTACTTTTCCTTGATTCCCATGGCTTGTCGCATAGCTTCCAAGAGTGTTGCTAATATTTCATCCAACCTTTTCGAGAAGATTTTGAATATTTGGCTTTATTGTTATATATGAGGTTAATCTAAGAGAAAGCCTCTGCATTCATTTTGCCAAAGAGCTCTATGAAATAATGGAGGTTCTGGAGATTTCCATTGCCTATCTCCATCCTAACACAATCAGGTATTTGCCCTTTCTATGTGTCTTCTTTCATCATCAGGGGCTTTGTTTAGATGTTAGGATAGTTAAAGTTGTCTTCCAGCTTAATTAGAAAGGAGATTAGATTTCGTTCACCCATAGAAAGGGGTATAAAATACATTGGGAGACTCCAAATTTAGTTAAAGGTTAGATGGTATGATATTTTTTCATTATGATTTCTTTTGACTGGACCCTCTCCAATAAATAAAAATTTACTAATTCTACTTATTTTGGCAACATTTTGGAAATAGAGACTTTTATGATAAACTATTAAGTAATTTAATAGACGAAAATATTGTTGCACTTCGAAAGACTAGTAATTTTCTAACCTGAAAGGCTCTTGCCGAAGTTTATGGGAGGTTAATGTGGGCATAGAGGCCGTTGCCGATATACCTCTTCGTAGACCCAAAAGAAACATTGGGGAGCTTTTTATTCAGGATTTTTCAAAAGTAGTGGTCGGGGAGGTAGGTTCTCTGGTTGTTGGTTTATCCTTTTCATCCTCTTCTGCCTATATTGAGTGGGTGATTGATGAGGCTTGTGATGAGATGACTACTGTGGAAGCTGAAGAGCCATCTCGAAGGCCGAATCTAATTCTTCCCTCACCAAGTGGCTTAGTTTTTTATGAGGAGCCTGCATCCATTATGGATGGTGAGCCTTCCCCACCTATTTTTTCGGGAATAAACAACCCTATGCTGCAAAGCGTAAATATGGAAAAGCCGATTGCTACTCCATTTATTGTTGAGTATGGGGTCTCGATTTTTGTTCATTCATCATCCAATGATTTTGTTTCTATTCCTCAGGCCATTTAGATTGCGAAGCATTTAAATGATGTAGGAATGGTGGAGGAGACATCAGTCAATAATCATGAGGTTGCGGTAAGGATTCCAAGAACTCATCCTTCTTCATTGGAGGTTCCAGAGGTAGAGGAGGCTCCTCAAGTGAATTTCCCACAATCAAAGTGCCCTAAGGATTCAAATGCCTTCTCCTCTCCCCTCGGATCCACAATTCCTCCTCGTCACTACTCTTTGCCCTTTTTGTGCTAGAAGACTCTACCTATTTTCGAGTTTGAGTCATCTCCAGATCCCTTTTTTGTGATGAGTTTTCTATTCATGATGTATTTCTTATTTGAATCTTCATACATGAACTATCTTTCTGATATCATCATGTTTGACTGAATACTCTATTTGTCTGGTAGTCTTAGGAGTTGGTGCGCTTAATTAGGGACAGGTTGCATAGGCGTGATATTGAGATTGCCCATCTCTCTCAAGCATTTGTCAATCTTGCATCGCACAGGGAGCTGGAGATCTGGGTTGAAGCCACTATTGTCAAGGCTAAACAACGTCGAGATGGGAGTGCTTTTCTAGGGAAAGAATTGTTTGAATGTTTGGTGAGATCTTAACGATTATCAGATGAGAATACAATAAGATTGCCTTCCTTAAGGACATCCTTCAAGAAGCTGAATGTTGATTGATTTTCGATACTTATATGATTTTTAGCCTCTGAAAAAGTATGCCTAACTTGAGGGAAAGTCAAAGAGGCATCTTTGGCCTGAGGAAGTTAGTCCTATTCTGAATGCCAAATTCCAAGATGGAATCTCCCTCTATAGGCAGATTGTCTCCATGGTTTTCCCTAATTTTTCTTTGGGTTGCCTTAATATGAGGAATTCTAAAACTTATTAGAGCTCTAACATCAGCAATTTTTTGGAAGCATGTAAGGATCCATTGTTTAGGCCTTTATTTGGTCCTCAACCCTAGAACAATTGAATTGTTCAAGCCTTACAATGATTAATTTGGTGGATTTCCTTTTGTACTTAGTTTGGGTTTCCGAATTGTATATATGTAAATATACATATTCAATAAATCAACTAGATTCCATTGATCATTGTCGCTGGTATTTTTTCTATCTTATAATTACTTTGTTTAATGAATTCTTCATTTTCCAACTAGGTGATGCCACTGCTGTTGCTAGGCTTTGTTTGATCTTTACCCGTTGACCATGTATGACTAATGGTGCTTATCCCGTGAAAGGGCATTGTGGTACTCATGTCTAGAAACCACTTAAGGTTTTATGATTTGATGTCTGATTGGACCTTTCAAAAGGGATTGGATTTTTGTCCTCAAGCTCCCTAATTTCAAAATGAATATTGACATCTAACCGCATTTTGGGTTAGTTGGTTGTATTAACTAGTGTCGTGACCGTATTTTCACATGGGTCATCTTAGTAGGTGAGGAGCGTGACTCTCATCTACTTGACTTAGGGTCAATCATGGTCATTATAGATCACATAATTATACAAATAAATAGCTAATGCAAGAAATTAAATCTAATTTTAATTTTATTGAAACAGTTACATATATTATACAAGCACCCAATAAGTTATGAGTGAGACATATCTCCAACCCTTACATACTCGGGAGTGGGTTTATTGGTAATATTTTTTTTAGGTGAAGCGTGTTCCAAGCCCTTGGTATTGGTTTTATATTTTGGGTACATAGTTTATATGCATCATTTTGGAGGATGGCTACTGTTAGGAATGATCCTTTTCAATTGGGAGATAATTTATTCTTATCAGTAATCTTACCTGTAGTCTTAATATTCTTTAGAACTAGGTCTACTATCTCAAATTGTCATGCCTTCATCCTTTTTTGTTATAGTATCATGCTACCTGGTACTAATAAATGGCTATCCATTGTTTGGCTATGTCCCTAATTTATTCGAGAAGATCCAAGCTCGCTCTCAGGAGCTGGTAATTGCAAACGGGTCAAAGCTTTTGACTCAGAGGTTGGATGGTCCGATCTCCATAGGGAAGACTACTTAGTCCTGTAACACAGGATGAAAAGTGTTTCTTAGGTCAGTTCCCTAGGGGTCATCTAGTAGGACCATAGAATGGATGGGAGCTCATTTACTCGGGAGCCCATTGTGTCTTCCAACTTCATCTTCAACTTATACAGCAATGTTTGGTTTGTTACATTTACTTGTCCATTTGCCTAGGAGTCGGCAATAAAGGTATGAACCAGTCTAATATCTAGGCTCTTATAGTATTTGATGAACCTTTTTTCGATAAATTGAGTACTATTATCGGTCATTATAACTTTGGATATCCAAAACTTGCAAATGATACACTAGCAAATAAACTCAATCCCGTTCTGCTCAGTAATTTTTGCAAGTGGGGAGACTTTTACCCACTTTATAAAATAGTTTATCGTGACTATGATGAATTTTCTTTACCTTGCAGCGATAAAAATGGGCATAATAAGTTAAACCCCCACTATGTGAATAGCCAATGTGATTATAGGGTTTGAAGTTTGGTGTGGGGTTGGTGAGAAATGTTACCGTAGATCCGATAATTCTCGTATCTCTTAACAAATTTCATGGCATCTTTTATTATGGCTAGCAAGTAGTAGTCTTGTCACATGACCTTGAACATCATGTGTTTCCCCCTATATACAATCTGTAGATTTTGAGGTGCACTTGGTTTAAAGCATAATTGGCCTCAACTAGTGTCAAACACTACATGTAAGGGATTGAGTATCCCCTTTGGTACAGTTTTCCATCCATGAGAGTGTATCACCTAGACATTTTTTTATGCTCCAAGCTTCTTTTGATTCTCTGATAATAAACCCTTTTTGAGGTACTTTTGGTACGACGTCATCAAAGTTTTCTTATCTGAGACTAAGAGCATCTCCTCCGTAATGTCTATGCTTGGATTCATAAGGACTTCCCTCATCTCCCTTATGTATTGGTCGGGATTCCAAGCGAGGTTGGTTTTACCAATTGGTCAACCTTGTATTATCTTCCCTCAGAATGTGGTGAAACTCTATCTTGTTGAACAGTGCTAGTAGATCTTTCACCTTGTACGAGGTACATTGCTAAGCATGGATTAGATGTTTCAAAATTCTCGAGTACCCGGTTGACCACTAGCTCAGAGTCACTATGGATGATCAAGTTCTTTACTATGCATTCCTTTGCTAGCCTGCTCGACTAATAAGGCTTCATACTCGGTTGCATTATTAGTGATTGAAAATCTAAACGCAATTGAGTACTTTATTTTGAACTCGTCTAAGGTCACCCAGACTACACCAGCTCTGCTTCCTGTCTAGGAGGATGATCCATCAACATACAAGACCCATGTTGGAATTCCCTCCGGGTGAAGACCGCATTTGTCCTCCTCTAAGCTTTCCAAACTTGGGGTCATCATTTTAACTATGAAGTCCGTGAGAGCTTAACCCTTTATTGACAGTTGTACTCGAAGCTCTATGTAGAACTCACTTAACTTTGTAGCCTATTTTATCAAACGTCTAGATACTTTTGGCCTCTATAAGACCCGATTCAATGGTTGGTTGGTTAGGATGACAATTTTATGGGCCTAGAAGTATGGACAAAGTTTTCTCATGGAGTGGACCAAAGCTAGAACGATCCTTTCGGTTTGTGAAAAATGAGCCTCTATATCTGTAGGATTTTATTGACGTAGTAGAGTGATCATTGCATTTCAGCTTCTTGTCTGACCAGGACTGAACTCAGTGCCATGTCGAAGAAGACCAAGTAAAGATATAACTCTTTGCCTTCTTAAGGAAAGGATAGGAGTGGGGGGTTGACAAGGTATTTCTTTAGTTCTTGAAAGGCTATCTAATACTCTTTCATCTAACAGAACTCATTCACCTTGGCCCCTCTCAGAGCCTTAAAGAATGAAATGTATTTCTTAGCTAATTTTACAAGGAATCGAGAGAGTGTGACAAGTCTTCTAGCCAACATCTGGAGTTCCTTTATGGTTTGGGACAGATTCATATCTATAATTGTTTTAATTTTGTCTGGGTTCACCTTGATTCCCTACTGAGATACTATAAAGGGAAGAAATTTTTTAGAGGTTACTTTGAACACATATTTTGCTCGAGTCATTTTCCCGAAATACCCTAAAAGTGTCAGCTAGGTCTTGAATATAGTTATTGGCTAGTATACTTTTGACGAGCATGTTATCCATGTACACCTCCATAATTCTTCTAATTTGGGTCGTGAATATTTTGTTAACAAGCTTTTGATATGTCACCTCTGTGCTTTTTAGATCAAAAGATATAACATTATAGTAGTAAGTCCTATAGTTAGTCATGAACGAGGTTAGCTCCTCATCTTTCGGGCACATTCAAATATGGTTAAATCCTAAGTAAGCGCCCATGAAGCTCAGTAATTCTTGCACAGAAGTGGAATCCACCAATAGATCAATCATCAGCAATGAAAAGTTATCTTTTAGGTATATTTTATTCATATCGGTGAAGTTAATACACATCCTCTATTTTTCATTGATCTTCTTGATGAGGACAACATTTGATAGCCAATTCAGATATTGGATTTCCCTTATAAATCTTACGTCAAATAGCTTCTTAACCTCATCTCTCATGGCAATGAGCTTTCCTATAGAGTGATTTCTCCATTTTTACCGAATTGGCTTGTGTTTGGGAATCTGGCCCAACTTATGAACTATTATCTTAATTTGTATTCCTAGCATGGCCACTGGCATTTATGCAAATATGTTTAAGTTTTAACCAATGAATGTCATCAACTACTTCTGTAGCTAATCGAGAAGAGAACTATTGACTTAAACATACTCTTATGACTCGCTTGAATCTAAAAGGAGTTGTAGGGTGGATTTATCGGATTGGTCTTGTTGCAGAATAGTTTCATCTCCGAGGTCAAACTCCTTAATTGGCAAAGTTGGTACTAATTGGCCTATTTCGGCTAAGTGGTAGGTTCGATCAGTAACTCAGTCATCTAGCACTTCTCCTACTCCATTATGGGGTCATGAATTTCATTTTTAGTTATGGTATTGATGTCACCGCCATGAATGCACTAGGAAGTGTTAGCCTAATATCACATTGTAAACCGAAGTTATATCCACTACTAAGAATGTCAGCATTTGGAAGCTGTTTTTTATTATGTCTCTAATGTGACTTCTGACTAAATAATTTCTTGGCTTGGAATGGGTTCATTGTCAAATCTATATAAGGGGACCTTAGTCGGTTTCATTTGACTTATTTAAAAATCAAACATAAAGAAAGTGTCAAGATTAAACAAATTCTGAGAACTTTCATTCTCAATAAAGATTCGTTTCAATTGATAATTGATAGTGCCTTCAGAAACGAGTATGGATACAACAAAATAATTGAAATGAAGAATTATTACATGAGTCATATTGTCATTGTTAAAACTAATGATATCATTCCTTATTCATAAGTTCTATCTGTTGCTGTTAGAAGTCTCCTCAGGACAATGTAGAACTTTGCTTCTAGGAGGCCTTGTAGAGACCATGTTCACTACTCCTACTACAACCCGTTGTGGGTTGGTTGAGTTGCTCCATGTCGTCATTTTTGGTGTCACCTAAGGCATGTCCCAAGTCTTTCAAATATTTATTGAGGTATTATCTTTGAAAAAGAGTCTCAATCTCTTTCTATAGAGTTTGACAAGCCTCGATACTGTGGCCCAAAAATCAATAGTAGATGTAATATTTTGAATAATCTCTTTCCTCTAGGTTTTTACGGGTTTTGGCTATTTTAGAAACTTTTCATTCTAATTGTGCATTAGGACGTTGTTCTATGTGTCATCAAGAGAAGTAAGGTTTAAAGTTTTATATTTCCTTCTGACACTTGAGTCTATCCTTTGTTAATTCTTGGGATCTCTAGTGAAAGAGTTATGTTTTTCCTCTTCTTTTCATCGGTCGATCCTAGGCAATGATCTGAGCGCTCTAACCTATTTGTTTCATTGACCTCGTCAATGGTAATGTACTTTCATGTAATAGTTTCTACCTTGTCATATTTGAATAAGGTGTCACAGCTACTTTTCCTCCATTCTACTGGAGGTAAATTAAGACAAGAATCTATCAAATAATTCCTGAAAAGATTGGATTGAATTTGGTGCCAACCAATAAAATCAAATTCGAGCGTCCCCTTTGAAGGTTAATGGGAAGTAAAGGCATAAGGTAGGATCTTCTCAGCCTTGGAATTCTAACTAGATTTGAAAGATATTATAGTTTCGTCATAACGGTCCAAGGTTGGCACTTTGAACTTGAGAGGAAGTCTATGTATCCTAATCTCCCTCACAAATGGAGACCTGCCCAATTTAGTAGAGTGACTAGCTGTACTGCCATGGAATAATTGCTATTCAATCATCATGATTTTTTCCTCCACTTTAGAGGTGGACGCAATCCTCTTCGTATTGAGGAATGTCCCTGATTCCAAGTGGTTGGCTGACACTCGGTGAACCTGTAGGCTCGGAACATTCCTTGGAAGGATGCTGCATAAAGCCTCATCTTGTGCTGAAGGCCTCCTCATATCTAATGAGCAGCATGGATTTTGCTGCTCTGGACTCTCTTCCCTGACTTCAATTTTAAGATGGCCTTTGTGCCAGGTCAAGATCTTTTCAAGTGAGGCCTCTTGGGCCTAGAAGCCTCCAGGTTGTTGCGGCATCCACTTGGACGCAGGCTTTTTCCCTTGGTTCCTCCTTTTGTAAATGAAGGAAGTCAGAAAATAGAAAAAAGTCAAGGGAAAGAAGATATTGGAATTGAAAGAGGATGGAGATAAGTGTAAATTGGAAAAACCTTACTCACTTAGGTGAACTCATTTGCTTGAGTATCTTTTTTTTTGGATTTTTTCTCCCCCTTTTTGATTTCGAAGGAGTTGCATTTATAACTTGAGTTCCTAATTGTCCAGTCAGCCTTTGAAACTGTCACATGTGCTAAAAGACATTTCATGATAACTATTAGGAGACGTTACTCTTAGAGTGTAACAATCCTTCAAATTGTTGAGGAAACCATCTATCTATTAATTGTGATGACCATTTTGATAATTTCTGGATCAAATTATTTATTAGTTTATTATTATTATTTGATTTTTAGTAATCGTCCGTTAGGATTACATGTCCTGGTTAATGTCTTGTAAAACCATTATTCGATTAATCTATTTCAGCTTAATGCTTTGAAATATGGGCAGCTGATACTTTGAACATTGCATCATCATCAAGTTGGGCCAGATTATTTTTGGCTCGACCCAACAATATCAAAGAAGAGGAGAGAGAGAGCAGGCAGTGCTTTCTTATGCCTCTCAATTTATTGGTTCATTATTATCATTCAATTTTTGGTAATTGTCCATTAGGATTGAATGTACCAGTTAATGCCTTGTAAAACCATTATTCGATTAATCCATTTCAGCTTAATACTCTGAAATATGGGCTGCTGATACTTTGATCATTACTTCATCATCGGGTTGGGCTAGATTATTTTTTGCCCAATCCAACAACATCAAAGGAGAGGAGAGAGAGAGTAGACAGCGCACTCTCACGCATCTCAATGCCTCTCGTTTGCTCCAATATAGCTTTAATTGTCAAGTAACATATCTTACAATTGAGATCTAATATCTTTTAGAAATTA
>JAODPA010094488.1:9716-53863 GCA_025585075.1 Nepenthes mirabilis | reverse complement strand
TACCAGGAAAAACTCTGTTCTTAGATGCAACCCTCAAACCGTGTCTCAAAAGAAGTTGGTGATTGGTAATACTTCACTGTCTCCCCGTCTCTTTCTGTCTGCCTCTCCTTCTCGCCTGTGGTTCACGGCCTATTTTCCGTAGTCCATTTCCGTCACATTTTCAAACAGTGCACTCTCTTCGGCATCTTCGCCCACCGACACTGCAGATCGACACTCCTGCTATTCACTGTCTCTTGAAACTCTCAATTTTGATCGGATCAATTTCTCATTAGCGCAAGTATCTGCATTTTTTTGTTCTTCAAATTTTTGGGCGGAGTTTTTTTACTGATTCCTTTATTTTTGGCGTAATGCTGATTGATTTATCAACAGACTGATTCAACATCTGCAGCTTTCTGCAAGTTTGTCACTACTAATTATTTGGCGGTAGAAAAAATGGTGATATATGGAGCGCTGAATCCTGGTCAGGTATCGTGCCAAATCTAATTGTCTTTTACTTGCTTTTTTGTGTCAATGCATTGCGATCTGACTCTTAGCGAGTATTTCTTCATGAATTCTAAGACTGCAATTGAACGTTGGTTGCTCCAATTAGCCTGAGCATTGGGTGAACTAGTTGTCGGTGGTGAGTGTCTTATTTATGTCACCATCATCGCAATCACTAGCACGTCTATCCATGCGTTTTTCTTTTTGTATTTTTTTCTCTATTCATGGATTTCCTTACTAATTGTTTAGATTGAATTACTTTCCGATATCTCATCATTCTAGTAACTATTATTATAGGATTAAAAATTTGACACTACAGAAGCTTTTTTGCCAATTTAAATATGCGAGAGGAAACAACTCATCGAGTTACTGAAAATTCGGTAGAATAAGGTAACGTAGGACGTAAATCTTTTGGCTCAGATGTTTTTTAGAATGTATCGAAATAGGAAAATAATTGGGTGTCGAATTTATTTTTCTTTTAGTTGTTTTGAGTGTCCAAGGTCTAAATTGAGTGTTTTGTGGATGAGCTTTCGAGTGACAATTTAGAGTGTAAGACATCGTTGTGGAAATTTTCTTCGGTGATTTTTGAACCAATCATTATTTTACTTATTATTAAATGTGAGGAACATAAATGAAGTTTAGGTCCAATTTAGTCGGAAAAATCCTAAAACCTAATTTGAATTTATTCATTTATTTATATAGAAACATGCTAGTTTCCACAAACCAGTGTTTACTAATAGATATAAAATTGCTTCAATTGTCTGTCACACGATTAGAGTTGTTAATCAAACAAATTTACTTGGAGCTCAATGTAAAATTGTTTGTTGAAGCTTGTTTGCATTTGACTCAACAAGCTCAACAAGATAAATCAAGCATATTTTTATGAGCTCGCTTAGGTTATGACCAAATTTTAACTATTTGATGCAAGCACTAATGATTATCTGCAGAGAACTAGGGATTAGCTAGGAAGAAAAGAGGGAGAACAGGGAGAAATCTCTAGGAGAGGGGAGGGACATTAGGCAGAAGGGAGTGGAAGCGCAGAGAAAATAGAGAGAGAGAGAAATTAGTGTAACTGCCTACTGGAACAGTGCCCAGTTTTCATTCATAAACCAATAGCCGACGTAAGTGGGCAAGCCCACACAACTAATCAAAACAGTAAGAACATGGATTGGTCCATGTATTTCCAGCGTAACCGACATAGTAAGAAATAGCAAGAACTAATTATGTGGAAGTATATACATATAAATGGTTAACTAAATTTCAATGTAATCGCGGAATTTTTCGGGTGCTCGAGTGGTTCGGCTACTGTGACGCGGTTCATTGTTGTTGCCAGCTGAGCTCATCGACTGGGCTTGTTCTCTAGCGGCCAGGCCCGTAACATAGCCATCTCCATCGAAAAACACCTTGTCCTCAAGGTGGAAGTCGGGAAAATCTTGATGCAACGCTGCTGCTGGTTCCCAACTGGCTTCCTCCGGGGTGTGAGAGTGCCACTGGACAAGGAGCTGTGATACAGATTTTCCATGCTGCAAAACTCTTCGGAATCCCAGTATCTGCGTGGGGAACACCAAGGGACGGGAACCCCAAGCTTCAGCGGGGAGGTCAATGCGTTGTTTATCCGGATCGCCATGACATTTCTTGAGTAGGGATACGTGAAACACGTTGTGAATTTTGGCCTAGGAGGGCAGCTGCAGTCGGTAAGCTACCGAGCCCACACGCTCCAATACTCGAAAGGGCCCGTAGTAGCGTTTGGCTAACTTATTAGATTTGCGGTGGGCTACGGTGATTTGGCGATAAGGCTGCAATTTGATGAAAACCCAGTCATCTGGTTGAAATTCCCGATCCGTGCGGTGTGCGTCTGCAAATTAACTAAGCGCGCTGCAAATTTGCCTTAAGGGTAGCGATGAGGTTCGATCTGTCAGAGAGGAAGTCATCAACAGTAGCGATTGGGGAGGTGCAGTGGGTGTAATCCCGGAGCGTGGGCGGTGGGCGGCTAAAAACAGCTTCAAAGGGCGTCATTTTAATGGCGGAATGTCATGTTGTGTTGTGGTGCCACTCGGCCCAGGGAAGGAATTGCCCCCAGGTGGTTGGGAAGTCAGCTGCAAAACTTCGGAGATAGTCTTCCAAGTATCGATTTACCACTTCTGTTTGTCCATTCGACTGATGGTGGTAAGCGCTGCTGGTAGATAAGGTGGTGCCCTGTAAACGGAATAACTCCTACCAAAAAACACTCATAAAGATGGGGTCACGGTTGGAGACGATGTCCTTCGGGAATTCATGAAGGCGGCAAATATCAGTAACGAACACGGCCGCAATGTCCACTGCTGTGAAGTGACTGCTCAAGGGAGAAAAGTGAGCATATTTGGACAGACGATCTACTACCACCATAATTACCGGTCGCCCCTTGGATGCCAGAAGGTGGGTGATAAAATTCATTGAAATGGACTCTCAAATTCGATCAGGGATAGGGAGCGGCTGAAGCAATCCGCTGGGTGCGGTGTTGAGGGTTTTAACCTGTTGACAGATTGCACAGTTGGAGACAAATCGGCCGACGTCGTCCTGTAGACCTGGCCAGAAGAAAGAGGCTGAAATTCTTGCCAATGTGCGCTGCATGCCTACATGGCCCCCTATAGGTGAGTTGTGGTTTTCTTGTAGAATTAATTCCTACAGGGCAGATTCTAGGGGAACGAAGATGCGGTCTTTAAAGAATACCGATCCGTCTCGAACAGTGTAGTGGTCAAATTCCTTTGGGCGGTCCGTAATGGACTTAATGAAGGTAGTCACGGAAGGTTGCCGCTTGTAGTACTCCCGCTACGCAGCTAACAATGCTATTATGGGCTTAGATACCAACTGCAGGGCATTGCACATTCCTTCTTGCCGTCTGGACAGGGCGTTGGCCGGTCCATTCTCCCGGCCTGGGCGGTAAACAATCTCAAAGTCATATCCGATCAGTTTAGTTAGCCATTTCTGTTGCTCCGGGGTGTGCGCTGTTTGTGTCATAAGGGCCCGAAGGGGCTGGTGATCCGTTTGGATAACAAATTTGGCACCTAATAAGTATTGACGCCATTTCTTGACAGCCTCCGTAATCGTATGTAGAGGATTGCTACAGTTTTGGACACAGCTGTCGACTAAAGAAAGCCAGCGGTCGGCCAGCTTGCACCAAAACGGCTCCCACACCATTACCCAAAGCATCTGTCTGCACCACAAATGGGTTGCAAAAATCGGGTAGGGCCAGGACTGGTGTGGAGTTGAGTGCCAATTTAAGAGCTTCAAAAGCTGTCATGGCTTCGGGTCCCCATAGGAAAGCATCTTTCCGCAGCAGTTGAGTGAGTGGCACCGCAATCTGGGCATATCGGGCTACGAAACGTCGGTAATATCCGGCTAAGTCCAAGAAGCCTCGTAACTGTTTGCTGTTTGCAGGAAGAGGCCAACTCCGAATGGCTTCAATCTTTGCAGGATCCACCGCCACCCCTTGTGTTGATACAATGTGGCCTAAGTATGTGAGGGAGGACCGCCCAAATTCACACTTGGGCAATTTGGCATAGAAAGTGTGAGTGCGTAGAAGGTGGAGCACCTGAGAGAGATGCAGGAGGTGTGCCTCCCAGGATGGGCTGTACACCAAAATATCATTGAAGAAGATCAGCACAAACTTGCGAAGTACTAGGCAGAAAATAGTGTTCATCTCAGCTTGAAATGAAGAGGGCGCATTCGATAACCAAAGGGCATGACTAGAAACTCCTAGTGCCCCTCATGTGTCCGAAAGGCGGTTTTGTGCACGTCCTCCGGATGCACCCGAAGCTGATAATATCCTTCTCGTAAATCCAGTTTGAAGAACACGGTGGTGCCGCTGAGTTCATCCAACAATTCATCCACCGTTGGAATCGGAAACCGATCTTTGACTGTAATTGTATTCAGGGCCCTATAATCCACACAAAACCTCCAACTGCCATCCTTCTTCTTCACTAGGGGGACAGGTGATGAAAACGGACTCGTGCTTGGCCTGATTATACCTTTAGCTAGCATTTCTTCGATTAAGTTCTCCATTACTTCCTTTTGAAAGTGCGGGTAACGATACGGTTTTATGTTGACCGGCGCTGTGTGAGATTGCAAGGGAATTTTATGGTCTGTATGGAGTCGTGGAGGCAAGTTGTGGGGCATTGCAAATACATCTTGGAAGGACTGAAGAATGGTATGCAGGGCTGTGGAGATAAGGGGGTCGGTGATATGAGGAAATTGGCAGGGAAGTATTGTACCAGTGGGCTCTTCTGCTGGGGTGTGTTTAGTGAATGGAGTAACCAGCAATTGAAAATATGATGCAGCAGAGTTGGTCAATTCATTGCGCCGTAGCTGATTTAAAGTCATGGTTGAAATAGTTGTGCTGGGCATTCCATGAAGGATAAGTTCTGCACTGGCATGGGTGAAACTGATCCACATAGCCTTGTAATTGAACATTACAGGTCCCAAGGATGCTAGCCATTGAACGCCAAGTACTAGATCAACTCCATAGATTGGAAGTAGATAGAGGTCCACTAAAAATCGAGAGGATCCTAATGAGAGTGGGACCTTGGTACACACTCCTTCACACTGCAATGAGTTCCCATTTCCCACCGTCACATTAAGGTAGTGAGAAGGTTTAACAGAGAGCCCGAAATATCTGGCAAGTCGGGATTGCAGGAAATTGTGGATGGAACCACTGTCCACCAATACTGTCACTGATTGGCCTAAAATGGTGCCTGATAATCGTAATGTAGTGGAGGCCTGATGCCCTTCCAAGGCATGGAAGGAGATGGTTGGTGTGTTATCTGGCCCTGGGGACTCTGCTTCTGCTGGTGGTGACTACACGGTTTCCACTTCGGCCATGATCATCTCCAACTGTTCGAGTTCTTCATCTTCGACCAGCATACACAGAAATTGAAGTGGCTTACACCTATGTCCTAGGACAAACCTCTCATCACAATTGAAGCGTAAGCCGCGTTCTTTCCGTGCCGCCATCTCCGCGGAAGTTAATTTCTTAATGGGGAATTTTGGTGACGAATTCTGGAACGGTGGAGTCTTCGGTCCAGGAGGCCCAGGGGCATTGAGAGATTTGGCGAATAGGGGGGTCGATGTGAGTGGCTCTGATTGGACTCCAGCTTTTCTTTTACCAGTTTAGCCATTCCTATGGCCTCAGGCAGCGAAAAGGGCTTTAGCAGCAGGAGCTCACGCCGGATATCATCTCGTAACCCAAAGATGAAGCAATTCAAGAGGTTGGTAGCAGTGAGCCCAGGAGTTCGGGTAGACAACGATTTGAACTCTGCCATGTAGACCGCCACTGTGGTGGTTAGTCGGAGTTTGTACAACGCCGCCTCATAGTTCACAAATGAGGAGGGACCAAAGCGAAGCTCCAGATCCTGAGCAAAGAGTTCCCAAGTAGATAATTACCGAGTAGCATGCATCGATTGGAACCATTGCAACGCAACACCAGACATATAGAAAGCAGCGACAGTAAGTTTCTGCTCTGTTGGAGTGCGATAGTTGAGAAATAAGCGGTCAATTTAGAACAACCAGCCAGACACGTCACCAGAAAAAAAAGGAATCTCTAGCTTAGGTAGCCTTGGGTGCAGATCATTAGGGTTTTCCGTCGCAGTCGACAATAGGGCGGGTTCAGCTTGAGAAATGGACATTGCGGGTACTGAAAAGGAGGGAGAACTTACCGTTGGTGTGGGCAGTAGCGGAGGAAGTGTTGCTGCCATGGTGAATCGCTCCATCCGAGATAGGGTTAGGTTAATCTCTGCAATTGATTCTTTGATGTGCTTGGTATCGGCCTTATGTGTCACGATGTCCTTTGTATGCCGTTGAACTACGGCCACCACATCCTTTAATTCCTTCACCATACTGGCGATCGTCTCGTCGTGCGCTTTCAAACGGGTCATGACGCCTTCTGCCATTTAGGTCTCAATGAAAGCACCTTTGATGCAAGCACCAATGATTATCTGTAGAGCACCAGGGATTAGCTGGGAAGAAAAGAGGGAGAACAGGGAGAAATCTCTAGGAGAGGGAAGGGAGATCAGGCAGAAGAGAGTGGAAGCGCAGAGAAAATCGAGAAAGAGAGAGAAATTAGTGTAACTGCCTACTGGAACAGTGCCCAATTTTCATTCATATACCAATAGCTGACGTAAGTAGGCAAGCCCATACAACTAATCAGAACATTAAGAATATGAAGTGGTCCGCGTATTTCTAGCGTAACCGACATAGTAAGAAATAGCAAGAACTAATTATGTGGAAGTATATACATATAAATGGTTAACTAAATTTCAATGTAATCGCGGAATTTTTCGGGTGCTCGAGTGGTCCAGCTACTGCGATGTGGTTCATTGTTGTTGCCAGCTGAGCTCGTCAACTGGGTCTGTTCTCCAGCGGCTAGGCCCGTAACACTATCAAACTTAATTTGTGATAACTCGATTTATAATCATTGAAAATTTCAAAAGCTCTTACCGTGTAACAACATACCTTAATTTGTGATAACAGCACGTTTGGTTGTTGGAATGGAATAAGGTGGGAATAGAATAGTTATTCCCAGGAAATAGAATTGGATGGGAATAGAGTTGGGAATTGTTATTCCTATGTTTGGTTATTAGAACAGAATTAGTTGAAAATTTGCATTTCAATGTTTGGTTTGTAGAATTGTCTGAGGAATTAGGTGAGAATTTATCGGAATAACACTTTTGCCCTTAAATAATCAAATAAAAACCACAGAAAATGGGTTATAGAGATAATTAAAATATTTCACTATAAATATTACAATAAATTTGGCATATATTCAGATTCATTAGCTTATATATTTTCTAATGTCACAAATTTTCGAAAGCTTTTTCTGTAAGCAGGATTTTAAAAACTAAGGAAAACACTTCTTCATGGCTAATACAAAATTATAAAAAAATTTCATTTTGATATATTTTGAGTTTTTTGGAATTCAATTTGTTAAATCTTTAGCATTGACAAATTTTGCAAGCGCCATGTTATACTTTGGCTGAGTCACCGGCTATGTTTCCTGGCTTTGTTTTAATCTAAAATATCTAGATAGACTAATTATGTATGTGGAGCACGAGAGACTTAGACTTCATATTTATTATCCTCAAGAAACATTTACACAAAAGATTGGCAGAAGGCTTCGCGAGAAAATTGCGACTCAGGTGCTCAAGTGACTTGCTTGAAGGGAATCAGTCATGAGCTTGCCATGGGATTCACGCTTGATCAATATTCACTTGTTGGATTTCCAAAATCCATCGAACTAAGTTGTGGGATCGATGCTCAAGGACCTTGGCCAAAATGTGAGTGAAGCGAGATGATCGGGAGCAGAGTTCGAGCGACATTTGTCTTGTAATAGACTAGGGAGCCCCTAATTTCAATTCATTTCAACCCTTTATCAAATCATGGAATAAAAATACACATAAATATATAATATATGTAAAATATATTCAGATCTAGATGGATATAAATAGTTAATACAATAAGCAACAATAGTAAAGATAGGATTTTTGGTGACGAAGGAAAACTTCGATAATTACGGTTATTGAGTAAAACCCCTTGGGCTTCTACGGCTAGCAAATAACAATACACTTAAAAAGTTAACTTACAAACCAAGTAGTATACACGTACTAATTTAGCTGACTTACTCTTGACTTGTGACCTCTACTAAAGAACTCTTTCGATTTGCCTTCTACAATGGAATAAAAAATCTTCCAATTTTCTTGGCAATCTTGTTTCGCAATCTATAGAATTTTCGCACACCACTGGATTCTAATTTCCTCTTCACTCACGTCTCTTACGAAAGTCAACAGATAAAAAATGGTATGAATGACAAAGTATATGAAGTGAGAAAACCTTAGGAATGAAGCTCAATAATCGAGGAAGAATTTTCTCAAAAGGGAGCATTTTATAAACTTTAAAGAGAGAATTTTAGCTGAGCCGCCATGAGCAATATATCATAAGATGGAGAAAGTGGGTATTTATAGAGAGGGTTCGAAATTAGGTTAAAAAATACGGTAATAAAAAAATACGTGCCCCAGTGCTCAAGCGCCGCTTAGGCGCATGCTAGGCTTTTATAGGATTCGCGCCCCAGTGCTGGAGTGCCACTCGAACGCTCATTAGGTGGGTGAAATTCGTAAAGTGCACGTTGAGTGCACCTTGAGTATGGGCATTCTGGAAAGTGCGCTTCGTGCGTATCTCAGGCGCACTTCGAGTGCGGGCATTTTGGAAAGGGCGCTTGTGTGTGGATCGAGCACACCTTGAGCAGGGACATACTAGAAAAGGTAATCGTACCCGAGTCAAGCACTAGGCAGGCATAGATATTGGGAGTTGCATAATTGCGAATATCAAGCGTGAATCAGATGCAAATCTTCATGACATGGGAAAATATGCCAATGAATGATTTGATGCAGTTACGGAATATGTCAATACATAATATGCCTAATGATCTCCTCATTTGGAAATTTCATGACAAAATCACCACAAAAACGATGAAAACTTAAAACAATTGAATCACAGGTGTAGACATTATTGAGATAGAATCCGTGTATATAAAAATCTGCTCCTAGTAGACAACTGACACAGAAAACTCAAATCGAAAGAGATACGAAAATTTGCTATTCCTGTTTAGGTATAGTTAATACAGAAATAGATAGAAGCGAAACAAGCAAAATATATATAAGGAAAACAGTAAAGCAACAGCAGTAAAACAACAAAGAACACACAAGTTAGGAGAAATAAATATTGTAGGAAAAGTAGCAGTTATATCACATGTATAAGCGAAAAGCAAATATAATAAGGTCCTCCTCCTAAGATATAACCAACCTCCCCCTACATAATAAACCTCTCCCTTATAGATAATCGACCTCCCCCTAAGTAATATGAGAACAAGCTCCCCTTGAGGTATTGACTCCCCCTTTTTGTCATGAATGACCAAAGGGAGGGCATCACTCAGAGCCAGAATGATCACTCTTACGGTGAGACGACCACCCGGCAGAGAGATGAGCAAGCTGCTCCTCTTGAGTAGTGAGCCGGGTGTCAAGGCGTTGAAAGTCCTCGAAAACGTGAGACTCCTGTTGCTCCCGAGAAGTAGAAAGCCGCATGAGCTGATTGGAAATCCAAGAGAGTTGCCCCATGATCAACAAGGAGGAAGAAGTAGAGGACAATGGAGGATGAGACAGGCTAGCATCGACTGAAAATGAAGAGTCCTCTGGAAGAGGATCATCCAAATAATCATCAGGAGTTGGGGAGAGATAATGAGTGTGGGCTTAGTTTTGTTCAAACGTGGTGCGAGTAATGGGCCAGCCAAGCCTCACATGAGGAAGGTCCGAGAATTGGACGCCTAAACCCGTAATTAAGTGTTGGATGAGACAACTATGGGAGAGGTTGTTATCCTTTTTGAACACAAAAATAGATATTATGTGGGAATAGAGGTGGGACAGAAGATCAATTGGCCGCCCATTCAGAAGGGTAAAGAGAAATAATATTTTGTCTAGAGGAATAGAGGTGAAGTATGTGATCGAAAAATATTAGTCAATATAATCCGGCACACCACCATCCTCTGAGGGGTAAGATGTTTGGTTTTGAAGGATTTGCCTTGCCACGCCATGGGAGAGCTATGGAGAAACGAGGCTATCTCATCATAATACGGCATAGTACGATAACTGTACGAGTAATCTGGATGGGGAACACGTGGAATACTTAGAGTACGGGAGAGCATGTCCGGGATAATCCAAAAGGTACTCCCGCTCAAGTAGGTAGTAAAGGAAGTCAATGAGAGGTCTAGGTCATGCAGATTTGTACAAAACTCTTGAATCAAGAGTGTAGCATGAGGATCAAGGTTGGTCAAAATTGGCTTCCAATGCTAGTCAATGAACAGTGAGGAAATGAAGGGATCTAGGAATGCGAAGTTAATTTCTTGTTCAAAGGTAAGTTGCCTATGGGATATGTGTTTTTGAAATAAGTCCTCAGCGGAGGGATTGACAAAGCAGTCGGGTGCTGAGGGTCCGTTAGCCTAGGGATGCTTACCAGTATCCTTTTTTGAGAAAGACATCCGAGGAGCTAACATCTGTACAGAAAAATAAAGTGAGAGATAGTAAGGTACACAAATCAGAGACAAAACCTGCAAATAATGAACCCACAGACCCCAACACCCTGGGTCAAGAGAGGTAGGAAAATAGGACAAATCTATACACAAGAGGTGTAGATCAGACACCGGAGAATCCAACAATGTGTATGGGTTCCACACCAAAACACCCAAAGCCCACAAACCCTTCATCATCACGGGTCGAGAAAGGGGCTAAAGCATGACAAATTGATACAAGAGGAGTGTAGATCGGGAGGTGAACAACCCAAAAACGTAGGTGTGTTCCATATGGGACACCTGAAACATGATACCATGGCAAGGCTAAAAACTAGACAATTTGCGCACAACATACTACAAATCAGGATGAAAGATGCGCATAACTTGAACAAATCTAGCAAGATAAGAGAAGAAAGAGGATGTTCATGGACAAGGAAGAGAACCACCATTGATGAGGAAAGTAGGCATAAGAACGGAGAGAAGAGGAAGAACCTTACCTTAAATGCACCCATGATTTGGCAAGAGAAGAGTAGATTGCGAAGATTTGGAGATAGAGAGAAGAGCAGAAAAGAGAGAGAGACGAGGAAATGAAGGAGAGGAGAGAGTGAATATGAAGAGCGCTCGACACAACACTCGAACATAAAGGGACCTGTGTAGTATTAGAATCCGAACTAAGTCGTGTAAAATTTTACATATTTTTTCTCACATCATTGTATTTTTGTAGGAATTTAGATGAATATAGTTTAAATTTTAGTATTATAAAAAAATAAAAACCCCAACGTGAAAGTTGGGGCATTCTAATGTATACTAGTGTCAAAGGCTAAAAGGCCCAAATATCTTTATATGGGAGAATGAATTCTTGAAATTTTCTTCCATATTCGACTATTGTCTTATTGCTATCGATTGCTTGCTTATATTTTCACACTTTTATTAGCGACTTTCTTGCATTCTACAGACTCAACATTGACATACGTTTTTGTGTTGCATCCCAGGACCAACCCTGAACACTCTAGAATGCCTATGGTTTAACTTGGCTAGCACCTGTTCCCATGGGAACCAGATGTGCTGTACGGTTGGTTGCTATAAAAATTTGGATCGTGATAGCTGGTATCAGATGCTGACTTACAGGAGGAGCTATAAGAAGGTTCTTGATTTTCAGAAAATCACACACGGTGGGTTTGGGATGGCCCAAGCGATGTCACAACCGGCTGCTCAAACAACTCTGCCGGTTCATCTGATTGTAGCGACTCGTCTTAAAGCCATTGAGAGATAGGTAACTGAGCTTGAAGCCCTGGATAAGTCTTTCGATAGGATGGAAAGGTGGGTAGATAGTCTCACCACCCAATTGAGGGCCTTGGAAGAGGTAGTTAAAGATCTGACGGATGATGTTCGTGACTCTATAAGAGTGTTGCAAGACAAGAACGTCGAGCTCCCTGGTAAGGCGAGCCCTTTAGTACGCACTGCCGCAACTGATGGTAGTACCTTCGGTGGTAGTAGACTCAAGCCCCCAAAACCTCACTCATATGGTGGCGTGCAAGATTCGAAGGAGTTTGACAAATTTCATCTTTGACCTGGAGCACTTTGGGCAACTCTGTTGGCATTACCTCTTCGAATTCCTCTAG
The DNA here is from genome assembly GCA_025585075.1 of Nepenthes mirabilis. Lineage (NCBI taxonomy): Eukaryota > Viridiplantae > Streptophyta > Magnoliopsida > Caryophyllales > Nepenthaceae > Nepenthes > Nepenthes mirabilis. The sequence goes on along the minus strand of JAODPA010094488.1, from coordinate 41,674 downwards.
AATTGGGCTGACTTTTGGTGGTAGAGGTCCAACCATGGCGTCTTCATCCACCGACAAAGCCACAACAAAGGTAGGCTCATCTTTTTTCAGACCTTTCTTGAATTAGAGTACAGACAGTACCTTATCCTTACCCTTTCTCTCTAGCACTACTTGGAAAGTGGTGGATCACTAGATCGAACTTACGCTAGGGGTATAGCGCCTCCAGAACTAGCAGAGTTATGAAAATAATTGGATAAGCTAATTAGCTCAGGGTTCATTCGCTGCTCGAAAGCGTCTTATAGGGCTCCTGTTTTATTCCAGAAGAAGTAAGATGGGAGTTTACGTCTTTGCATTAACTACAGAGCCCTGAATAAAGTGACGATAAAGAACCATTATTCAATTCCTTTGATCGTTGACTTTTTTGATTAGTTGAGCAATGCAAAGTATTTCACAAAGTTCGACTTGAGGTCGGGTTATCACCAAGTTAGAATCTTAGAGGGGGACAAGCCAAAAACCATGTGTAACAGGATATGGAGATTTTGAATGGCTCGTAATGCCCTTCAGATTAACCAACGCCCTAGCCACCTTTTGCACGTTGATGAACCAGGTGTTTCATGAATACTTAGACAAATTTATAGTAGTCTACTTGGATTACATTATGATATACAACTCAAGCCTAGAGGATCACATGAAGCATCAAAGATTAGTATTCCAGAAGTTGAAGGAAAATCATCTATTTGTGAAGTGTGAGAAGTGCTTATTTGCTCAAGAAGAGAGCAGCTTCTTGAGACACATCGTGGGATGAAGTTAGATCAGGATGGATCAAAAGAAGGTGCAAGCTATCTTAGATTGGCAAGTCCCATCAAATGTACGCGAGTTGCACTCATTTCTTGGCCTTATGAACTATTATTGACGATTCATAGAAGGGTATTTGAGGAAAGTAGCAGTTTTAACTAATTTATTCAAGAAGGATAGGAAGTGGGAGTGGATGAAGGCATGCCAACAAACTTTTGAGGAATTCAAGTTTGTGATAGTGAAGGAGCCAATGCTAGCCCTTCCAGATGTGACCAAGTACTTTGAGGTGCAGATGGATGTGTTAGACTTCACTATTGCAGGGATCTTATTATAGGAAAGCCATTTCGTAGCTTACGAAAGCCAAAACTTAAATGAGGCCGAACGACATTATGCAGCCCAAGAGGAGTTGCTAGCGATTGTTTGCTGTCTGAGGACATAGAAACATTATTTGTTCGGCTCTCGTCTGTAGTGAAGATTGACAACATTGTTGCTAGCCATATCCTTACTCAATTGAAGTTGACGTTTAGGCAGGTTCGGTAGTAGGAGTTCTTAGTAGAAGTCGACTTGGTGTTGGTGCATAAATCTGGACACTGCAACTATGCTACAAATGCCCTTAGTAAAAGATTGGACCTAGCTACCTTATCTCAAGTAGCCCACCTGTTGATAAGTGAGATTGCCACAACCAATGGAGAACAAGTAAAATCTAATCTTGAGAAAGATCCAATGGCTGTGACACTACTTCGACTTATCTAGGAGGACAAGAGCCGAAAAGTTTGGACAGATGATTGATTGATCTTCACAAAGGGATACCAGATTTTCATACCTAATGCTGGTGGACTACGGAGGGTGCTCCTCAGAGAATGTCATGGCACTCTATGGGTTGGCCACCTTGAGTGGCAGCATACTATGAGTTTGTTATAGAAGGGCTATAATTGGCCTAAAATGAGGGAGGACGTGATGAGCTATACGAAGACATGTCTTATCTGTCAACAAGTTAAGGTCGAGCGGCAGAAGATGGCGGGGTTGTTGGAATCTCTCACTGTACCTAATAGACCCTGTGAAAGTGTTTCTTTGGACTTAATTATAGAGCTGCCCAAGGTCGGTGAGTACTAGTTTATCTTAGTGATAGTGGATTGCTTCTCAAAGTACGCTACTTTTGTTTCGACAACGAAAAATTGTTTAGAGGAGATAGTGTCTTTATTTTTCAAACACATTGTCAAATATTAGGGAGTGCCCCAAAATATTATGAGTGACCGAGATGGATGCTTCATCAGAGCCTTCTAGATAGAATTCTTCGGACTGCTTGAATCAGAATTGAATATTTCTTTGAGCTATCATTCTCAAACCGATGGTCAAACGGAGAGATTCAATGGCCTATTCGAAGAATACTTGCAGCATTTTGTTAGTGTCAGTCAGAAGGATTGGGTGAAGATTCTTGTTATTGCTCAATTTTGTTTTAACTCTCAAAAATACTCTTCTTCAAACAAGAGTCCTTTGGAGATTATAACAGGGCAACAGCCACTTCTTTCACACACTGTGGCTGAGCCAAACAAAGGAAAGTGTCCTCGTGCTTACAACTTTGCCCTAGAGTGGAAGCAGAATATGGAGATTATAAAAGCCTACTTGGAGAAAGCGTCTTGTTGAATGAAGAAGTAAGTAGATTAGAACAGGTGGCCTTTACAATTCAAGGTAGGAGATCTTGTGTTGGTAAAACTTCTCCAAGAACAAATGCGGTTTCTTACAAGAAGAGACAAGCGCCTCCTATGAAAATATGAGAGCCTATCTAGATCTTTGCTCGTGCGAGGAAGGCATCATACAACATAGATCATCTAAAATGGAAGGTCCATCCCATCTTCCATGTGAGTTATTTGAAGCATATTATCTTGACATGGAAAACCCTTCACGTAACCAATCATAGTGTTCCAACATTCGGATGAAACAACCACCAGCACCAGAAGTTAAAGAGATCATTGCTGAACGGGAGGTGACAACATCGACAGGGAAGAAGAAGAAAGAAGTTCTCATGAAGTGGAAATGGAGATTAACAGAAGAAACAAATTGGAAACCTGCTGAAGACGTAAAATTGAGGAAGTAAGAAGCCAAAGCCACCCTGAAAATCAAGTCAATGAGGATATTGACAGTTTAGTAGGAGCAGGATGTTAGAATCCGAACTGAGCCCATCATAGCACTCCAACATTCGGATGAAGCCAATACTAGCATAAGAAGTTGAAGAGATCATTGCTAAACGAGATGTGACAACATCGACTGAGAAGAAGAAGAAAGAAGTGTTCGTGAAGTGGAAAAGGAAACTAACAGAAGAAACAAGTTGGGAACCTGCTGAAGACGTAAGACTGAAGAAGTAAGAAGGCAAAGCCACCCTGAAGATCAAGTCAATGAGGACGTTGATAGCTTAGTAAGGGGAGGATGTTAGAATCTGAATTGAGCCATATAAATTTTTATATAATTTTTCTCTCATCTTTGTATTTTTCTAGAAATTTAGGTGAATTTAGTTTGAATTTTAGTATTATAAAAAAAATTAGAAACTTCATCGTAAAAGATGAGGCATTCCAATGCATACTAGTGCTAAAGGCCAAGAGGCCCAAATATCTCTATATGGGAAAATAAATTCTTGAAATTTTCTTCCATATCTGATTATTATATTGTTACTATTGATTACTTGATTGTGTTTACGCACTTTTACTAGCGACTTCCTTACGTTTTATGAACTCAACATAAACATAAGTTTCTGCTTGAGTTCCGGGACCAACCCCGAGCACTTTAGAGCACTTGTGGTTTAACTTGGCTAGCATCCATTCCCGTGGGAATCAGATGCGTTGCATGGTTGGTTGCTATAAAAATTTAGATTGTGACACACAGCAGCGCTCGAGAGCGCCTCAAGCATGCATCAAGTGTGCTTGGGAGGAAAAGAAGAGTGCTCGAGCGCTAGGGCAGCTTGCATCAAGCGTGTCGAATCTGGATTTGGCGCTTGGGGGCCGATCAGGCGCTTGTTACGCACAAGGAATATGGCTGCATTTTTATTTTAGAAGAAGAGGCAAACAGAAAGCTCACTTCAGTATGATGGGGGAGAGCAAATTCCAATGGCTTTTTTAAATGATTCAAATCTAAGATTATCCAATGGCTTGGTAAGAACATCAGCTAATTGGTATTCAATTGGAGTATGTTCGAGGGTAATAACTTGAGTTTCAACGAGTTTTTGAATGAAGTGTTGTCTAATATCTATATGTTTTGTTCGTGACTGTTGAACGGGATGTTTAGAAATATTGATAGCATTGGTGTTGTCGTAATAGATTGTCATAGTTTCCTGGGTATTGCTGTAATCGTGCAGCATTTGTTTCATCGATAAGAGTTGTGTGCAGTAGCTGCCTGCAACATTGTATTCTGCTTCCATGGTAAACAAGGAGATTGAATTTTGCTTTTTACTCATCCAAGTTACAAGATTGGAGCCAACATAGAAATATCCACCAGATGTGCTTTTACAATCATCGGCATTTCTAGATAATCCCATAATCGGACATGCCATTAACATAACAAATGATTCGTTTGATTGTACTTGAGTGTGATTCTTTAGGGTTCGATTGATATTGTGCACACATGCCTATACTAAAGGTAATATTGGGTCTACTTGTAGTCAAGTAAAGGAGGCTATCTATCATACTTCTATAGATTGTTTGATCTAAGCTGCTTTCAATGGGATCACGATCTAATTTGGTAGAAGTGCTCATGAGTGTCCGAGTGTGTTTTTTGTTATCTAATCCAAATCGTTTAACCAGATCCTTAGCATACTTAGTTTAGGAGATGAAGATTCCTTGCAGAAGTTGTTTAATATACAAGCCCAAAAAAAAGTTAGTTCTCCTACCATACTCATCTCGAATTCAGAGGTCATACAGTTTGCAAATTGATGAGCATAGGAATTTACAGTAGCACCAAATATAGTATCATTAACATAAACTTGGACAATACATATATATATATTTTTTAGTAATTTTCACAAAAAGTGTTTTATTAATAGTATCCCTAGCAAAACCGTGGTCACTAAGATACGAGGTGAGGCGCTTGGACTAGGTTCTTGGAGCTTATTTAAGACCATACAAGACCCTTTTAAGCTTGTATACATGGCTTGGTAGCAAGGGATCAATAAATCTATTCGGTTGCTCAACATATACTTCCTCTTGGATGATACCATTGAGGAAAGCACTTTTGATATCCATTTGATAAAGTCTGAAACCCATAAAACAAGCAATGAATAATAGGATTTTTATGGATTCAAAACGAGCTACTGGAGTAGAGGTCTCATCAAAGTCGGTTCCTTCAATTTGCGTGTATCTCTAAGTAACAAGATGGGCTTTGTTTCTAGTTGTATTGCCATTTTCATCAGTCTTATTTTTTATGATCCACTTGGTGCCAATGACATTCGAATGTGAGGAACCAATAATCACACATCGTTCCTAATAAATTGGTCTAGTTCTTCATACATGGCGTTGATCCAACATTTGTCATTCAAAGCCTCTTCAACTTTTTTTAACTCTAAATGGGAGACATGACATGTATAAGCGAATTGATTTAGGACTTAATGATGTAATCTAATGCCCTCACTTGGATCACCTAATATGTAGTCTTTGGGATGATTTAGTTTGACTCTAGCAAGAGGTTCCTTGACTGGAATGGTGTTCAGAGTCTCGATGGGAACATCATCAGAAGCTAATTCATCAGGGGATTCATTTTTATCAACCTCTTTGTCCGAGCAATCGCTGTCTTCAGGTTGCTTGCTAGGGACATCATCGATAACTACATTGATCAACTCCATCATAGTTAGAGTACGTAAATTGTACACATGATAGGCTTTATTGGAATGAAAATATCCTAAAAATATTCCTTCATCACTTTTAGTGTTAAATTTATTTAGATTTTTCCCATCTCGAAGAATGTAGCATTTATTTCCAAAAATGTGAAAATACTTCACATTTTCTTTCTTTTCCAATATTCATAGGGAGTTTTATCCATTCCATGTCTTAGGTAGACCCTATTGATTATGTGACAAGTTTTGCTTATGACTTCACCATAAAAGTACATAGCTATATTTTTGCTTTGTATAATAGTTTTAGTCATTTTTTGGATAACATGATTTTTTTGTTCCATAATCCCATTTTGTTGGGGTGTGATTGGTGCAGAGTATTCATGTTGTATTCCTTCTTCATTACAAAAGCTGTCAAAGTTAGAGTTTTTAAATTCTTTTTCATGATCACTTTAAATTCGCACAATTAGAGTTCCCTTTTCACTAGTAAGTGTTTTTGCATAAAATTTTTATATGGTCAAAAGTATCAGATTTCTCACGTATGAGATCTATCCAAGAATATCTAGAGTAACCGTCAACAATCACAAGGATATATACCTTTTACCGCCTAAACTCTCGGTCTTAAAGGGTCCCATGAGATCCATGTGGATCAGTTTAAGGGAACGCGAGTTGTGAATGTTACTTAGCGATGGATGACTAGTTCTAGTTTGTTTTCTAAGTTGGCACGGACCATACACATGGTATTTGACATTAGATAGTTTTGGAAGACCTTCAACACAATTTTTCTTAGAAATTTTAGATAATTTTTTAAAGTTTAAATGTCCAAGACATTGATGCCACAATTTAGCAGTATCAAATTTAGTGGGATGGCATCCCAAGACAGGGCCTGGCACGATACCGTAGGGGTTATCAGGAGTTCTTTTGCCTTCTAACACAAGAGAGCCATTTATGTCATAAATACAGCACTTGTTTTGGAAAAATCTAACCCCAAAATTTTTATCACGAAATTGACTAATGCTAAGGTGGTTAGATCTTAATTCAGCCACATACAATACATTACAAGGCCTTGAGAGCTCATAAATACTAATTTGCCCTCTGCCAAGAATAGGAGCCCTTTTTCCATCTCCAAAAACAATCGTCCCATCGGGATGGTAAAAAATAGACAAGAACATAGCCTTATTACCGCACGTGTCTAGAGCATCCATTGTCAACCTACCACAACGAATGAATTTGAACTTTTAGAGCAATATGGGCAACTTGACACGAATAATTTCTAGAAGAGTTTTTTAGATCGCTCTTCTTAATCCATATTTTTCTATTTGAATTAACTTTTTGATTTAGTTTTTTTACTTGTTCATTTATCTGTTGAATATGATTGACGAGTTTGTTCATTTTCATGCTTTGTTTTTGGTTGTACAGCAGATTGATTGTGTGACAACGAGGGAAAATGTGTCTGATTTGCCCACATGCATGATAGGTTGGCACAAAATTAGAGAAAGAGTAAGCTATACTAGATTGGTTTCTAAATCGGTTCACAAAGTAAGTTTTTCTCGTATTTGTCTTAGTCAAGTGGTTTATTTTAGTAGATTTACTCGTCATCTTATTGGTATTAGGTTTAGGCAAGAATTTTGGAACATTTATTTTCTCTGCATATTTTGGCATAGATTTAATGGTTTTAGGTGTGTTTATATTTCTATGTAGAATGTTGGTGGTAGGAACAAAAATTGTTTTTGAGTGTATGCCGTTTTTGGTAGAGTTTTCTACAACTCCTAAGCCTTTCTTATTTCTTGCTATCTTCCCTAATCGTAATATATTATCGAGTTTTTTGGTATCACTTGAGAATTTTTTAAGATCGTTCTTTGCATTTTCGAGATCTAATTCTAAAGATTTGATTTTTGCATTTAAGGAGTTGTTCAACATTTCAAGCTCATGATGTTTAACAGTGGTAAGGTCCAATTTGGTTTTAATTTCTACTTTATCTTTATTTGATTTAGCTCATTTGCAATTTAATAATTTATTGGTTTTCTTCACTTTTAAGTATTCTTTAAACAATTTGTTGTAGGCTTCTTTAAGCCTATCAAATTTATTATTAGATTCTTCATGTGAAGAATCAGATTGTTCTGGTTGCTTACTAGTGGCTTCATCACCACCGACGATGAAAGTCTTAAAGGCCATGTAGTTTACCTCATCCTCTTTCGAGGATTTTTCGTCATTATTTTCTTCATTTTCATCTTCTATTAGTGAGATATTTAAGGCTTTTTCTTTCTATCTTTTAAAGTTAGGACTCTCAGTCCGAATTTGACCAAAATTATGGCATTCATGGCATTGGATTCCTTGAGGTTTTTATTCTTAGTGTCATTGTTTTCATTTATATCTTTCTTTATAGGATTATATGTGATATTATTTTCTTTAGAAGTTCGTTTGTTGTTTTTATTGTTGAAGAAGTTTTTAAAGTTTTTAACAAACAAAGTAAAATTCTTATCGCTAATTGGCTCATCATTGGAGTTATGATCTCTCTCTTCCTTAACAGATTTAAGGGTAATGGATTGGCTTTTCTTTGACTGTTGGAGTGGATATTCATATATTTATAGTGATCTAACAAGTTCTTCAATTTCCAATTTGTTAATAACTTTACTTTCTTTAATAGTCATGATTTTTGGGTTGAAATCGCTTAATGAGCGATTTCAAGACTTTGTGAACAATCCTATTCTCAGGTATTCTTTCTCCTAAGTTAAACGTCGAGTTTATTATGTCATTCTATTTAGTATAAAATTCATTAAATGTTTCGTTCTCTTTCATTATGATTTCCTCAAATCTAGTGGTGAGCATCTGCAATTTTAAGTTCTTCACTAATTTAGTATCTTCATGTGTAGTTTCAAGAATGTCTCATGCATATTTAGATGTCTCGCATATGAAAATACGTTTAAACTTCTCTTGGGATACAGCCATGAAAATGGCATGTAATCCCTAACTATTCTAGTTACAAGCATTGAGTTCTTCTTTCGTCCACAAGGGCTGAACTTTTGATTCATCGCCCATATTGCTTCTAGGTGGAGTCTACCCAAATTGCATGTTGTCCCATACCCGTTCATCCATAAATTTGAAAAAGGCTCTCATTCGAACATTTCAATAGGCATAGTTACTCCTATCAAAGTAAGGAGGAACAGAAAAAAATTGGCTAATATGCATTTAGATTGAGGTCGTGGATCGAGGTGAGTCTCTAATACGAAATGAAATAGACTAGGGAGTCCGTAATTTCAATTCGTTTTGACCTTTTATCAAATTGCAGAATAAAAATACATACGAATATATACTGCACATAAAATATATTCCGATGTAGATGAATATAAATAGTTAATACAATAAGCAACTATAGTAAAGACGGGATTTTTTGTGACAAAGGAAAATCTCGATAACTATAATTATCGAGTAAAATCCTTTAGGCTTCTTCAGCTAGAAAATAACAATGCACTAAGAAAGTAAACTTATAGACTGGGTGGTACAAGCGCACTAATTTAGTCGACTTACTCCCGACTTATGACCCATACTAAGAAACTCTTTGGGTTTGCCTTCAGCATCGGTATCGGACTCCTTTTGGTCTTTTTGGCAACCTTGTTTCACGATTTGTAGAATTTTAGTACACCACTTGGATACCAGTTTTCATGCACCCACGTCTCTTACAAAGGTCAACAAGTAGGAAAATGTATGAATAATTAAGTATATGAAGTGAGAAAACTTTATGAATGAAGCTCAATGATCGAGGAAGAGTTTTTTCAAAAGAGAGCCTTTTACAAGCTTTAAATAGAGAATTTTAGTTGAGCCGGTGTGAGCAATATATCACCAAAAGTCCTTTCATAAGATGGAGAAGATGGGCATTTATAGAGAGGGTCCGAAATTAGGTCAAAAAATGCGGCAATAAAGAAATATGGATCCCATGCTCGAGCTCGCTCTGGTACGCATCAAGCGTGTGCCACGCTCGCATAGGGTCCGCACCCCAATGCTCAAAATTTGGAAAGTGCGCTTCAAGCATGCCTTAGGCGCACACTATATGCAGGCATTCTGGAAAGGGCACTTGTGTGTAGATCAAGTGCATCTCGAGCATGAACATATTAGAAAAAGCACTCATGCACGGGTCAAGTGCTAGGCAAGCGTAGATATTGAGAGTTGTGCATTTGTGAACATTAGGCGTGAACTAGATACAGATTTTAATGACACTGGAAAATATGCTAACGAATAATAAGACGCAGTCACAAAATATTCCAATACATAGTATGCCTAACATGTCTGATGTCTCATCCTATTTTTTGGCTACTTGCTTGCTCTTCTTTTCCTAGAAATAACCCTTTCCTTCACTCATTTGACTAAAAGATCTCAAGGAGAATGAGTAGCAAAGAGAGCAAGAGAGCATTAAGAGTTTATTTGCTCCCTCATTTATGATCTTTGAGAGGTAAATCTCTTTTGGCTGTGGAGAATCAAAGCAAAGGTTTATCTCATTTATATCACTAGGAATTTCATAATTTCTAGGCCTAGTTGGTAAAGTTTGATCGCAGCAATGGAAGGAAAGGTTCAGCTATAAGAAAGACTACCAAGGGGTCTGGGTCTATGGCTAGAGAGAACCAATCTGAGCTGGACTCTTTGGTAGAGGTCACATTCTAAGAGTTAGCATATTGTTACTATTAGTTGTAAGTTAATTTTCTTCTTATAGTAAAATTCCTTGAAGGTGGCTCCTGAATAGCCCAAAGGTTTTTACCTGGTTCTAGCTTTATCCTTTGTCATCATAATCTTGTGTTAATTTGTTTGTTGCACTTTTTTGATTTGATGCATGAAATTGTTAAATGTGTATGTTGACATTTGATTGAGGATTTTATGCTGTCTAGATTAGTTATTCAATACATGTATCGAATACTCAGTTATTGACACTTCCACTCTATTTCTGGGTCTCTGAATCTCGCAGTCCATAGTGATGCTCAAGAGCACATTCTAGGTCTCTCTTGCAACTCGGCTTTGTGTTTGTCTGATTGTCATTATACCGTTTTCTTTCACATTTCATAGTTGGAGAATCAGAGGTCAATCAAATTTAAACACACTATCCTTGTTTTCTATTTTTCAGGAATATTTTTCTAAACAACCTGCAATTGTTTTTTTCCATAACTGAAAAGAGCCATAATCTTTAGTTTACAGTGTTGCTCTTGTTTAATATAGAAGTTCATAATGTAAACTGAAACAATTTAGGGTTTTTTGGCAAATATTGGTGGAATAATATTTCCGATCAAATATTCATCTTTACTCTGCGTTGTTTATGAGTTTTTGTGCTCTAGTTTGGTTTCAGTACATCATCAGCAAATGAATATGATGTGGAAGAGTGCTTTTTATTTCTAGTCTGTGTTTTAGAATACCTTGGCATATTTTCGTACGGTAATCATAGCTAACATTATTAGCTATCATCTCTAACTTTCCTGTTCTGTTAGCTGCAATATTTGTTGGATGCCACCGATACTCCACTTGAAAAATTTTGCCAGCTAATCTGTTATTTGATGATGACTAGCAGGTTTCAATTCTTATTGGACTGATTTTCATAGTCATAGCTTGGATTTGTTCTGAATTTTTGGAGTACAGAAGGAAGTGTATGTCTACAAAAGAGTGAGTTGGAATCCCTAATTCATTTTTTTTGGAATATAGAAGCAGGATACTTCCACCTTAAGGATAGTTTGATTTGAAGGCTTGAAGCACAATCTCTTTATTGCAGAACCCTGCTCCGTCCTTAGCATAACTTTTGAGTGCTTAAACTTCCACATGTTGGTGCTTTGTTTCTCCTACCTCCACCTGCTTTGCTAAATGCCTCTATTTCCAGCTCATTTTTGTGCCTCCTGCATTGTGGTTCTGTGTATGTATATGTTGTATGTGCATGGCCCCCTTGGGAAGCATATGCCCAAAGATGCACCCAATAGGCCTGTAGATTACACTTTGGGGACCATGATTATGTTGGAAGCCTTTACTATTTTGCTTTCTCATCTATCAATTTATCTATAGTCATGAATGTGATTTTTCCTAAAGGAATTGGTGTTGATTGATGTCTTCATTTGTGACCCTATTCTTTCATTGATCCATAATGAAAAATAATTCCTTTTTGATGTTGCTATGTGAAGTTCTGGGCAGGAATGTTTGATTATCTAATTATTGATGATAGGAAAGAATATAACCTAGTATGTGTTTTCAGTCTTTCACTGTTTGATAATGGAGCATGGTGATGAAAACAGAAAGTCGTTTTTCCCTTTTCTTTGTGCAGACTAATATTTTTTATTTATTTTCCTACTATTTTAAACTTAACTATATATTGAGAATGAGTCACAAAATGCATAGAAAATTGGATATAAAGGTTGGGATGGTTAAAAAAATGGAATAATATTTTCAGAGAGACAGAGAGAAGGCTTGGAAGAAGATACAATTGAAAAGGATGGTTAGGTCTTTTTCATAGCTGACCAATGATGATACTGTTTGAAATGAAAAGAAGAGATCTTCAGTGGAAATTAGAATCAGTGAAAAATGCTGAATTAATAATCGAAGAACAAGTGTTACAAGTTGCGAAAGAATAGAATAGATTTAAATCTCCAAAAATCTGATAGACTTGGATAATTGATTTTTAGAATCCCATAGGAAGTACAAAGATAACAATCTTTTAATTAAAATTCAAGTGTCTATAAATTAACAAAATACATCACCATTTATAGTCATAGGGCCAAGTAGCTTGAGCAATAAGATATAATAAAGTCACACAATAAATCCACCATATTTCCAAGTTTCAAGTGCCAACCATGAGAAGTGATGGAGGGAGATGAGTGGCACAAGGGAGGCTCCATAATCATCTTGTCAGACTGCCTTTAGTAAGGCTTTAAATCCCAACAAATCCATGAATTTCAAGGCTTTGTTTTGTTTATTATTAATTAGGAAAACTTCTCTTTCATTAATCTCTTCTTTATCCATCCTAACCACATCAGATGATACAACAAGGGCAGAGAGGCTTCATTCTAGTGAATGACACAGCAAGGAAAGTTTTCTGTTTTTATGTGGGAGGGTGTTATGGGGGTTCAAGTCAGCAGATAATGGTATATAGGCTCAGCAGCTAAAAGAGTACAAAAACAAGATTTTATCTGTGTAGAAGAAGTCCTAGTTGAGCTATATCATGTAAAAATGATGCATTTCATTGACCCAAAGGAGTTGGGTCTAAGTCCGTTGCTGTTGTCAGTATCGTTATTGTCTCATTGTCTCATGTCATTACAAGATTGAACCTGCTACTAAGTCGTAACTGATCTTATAAGATAAATGTTGAATTTGTGATTTAAGATTATACAATATTCTGGGATAAGTTCTCTGTGGAGGTTGGGACAGGACTTGGATCTTTGGAGATTAATTAATACGGTGTAGTTATAGTGTGTAATGCAATTTCAGCTGATCATCTAGGAGAGGAATCCAATATTGTTCAGTAATCTGCAAAAGTTCATGCTTGAGTTACCAGCTTTTATCCATATGTGGGCATAATATGCCTTCAGTTCAGAGGCTAGCTGTGCACGAGTGTTTTGTGCATGAGGTCGAATATTTACTCTGATGCATGGCTCTCTCTTTCCCTGCCTGTATTGATTTTGCTAAATGACATATTCATCCTTTCTTGCTGGCAGACATCCCCATGTCAGTTTAGATGAGGTTGGAAGAAATGCAGTTAAAGAAGATGACAGAGCTGTTTTGCTGGAAGGGGGAGGTCCGCAGTCGGCTTCTCTCACAAATCATAGTTGGCCTGTCATATCTCAAATTTCAAGGTTTGGAGAATACGACCTTCATTAGGTTGCAGTTATGTGATATGTCTACGTTATTTTAATCTGGATTTTTGGTGATGCTCGTGCAGATTTCTTCTTATGGATGAGTCTTTCTTGATTGATAATCGATTAATTCTCAGAGGAATGTGAGTGACTACATTTTATGCTGGAAAATCTTTCAAACTTTGAAGCTTTACTTCTATGTAGATGTTAACTTACTTTCTGTTACTTCTCATTTTTATTTCCCCTTCAGGTCTGAGTTTGGGATCTTCCTTGCGTACCTCTATTTATGTGATCGCACAAATCTCTTCGGTGAATCAAAAAAGGTACCTTGTCCTTTCATGTTATTCCCATGACCTTCAGGAGCGGAAAGATAAATAAGGAAGAAATGCAGAGGAAAAAAAAATATTTTGGTTTAGGATTTCTGATCCACTTGTTCGAAGGTGTTCAACAATATCCACCGGAGGGAAGGTCAAATTTTAGACTACAAATATCCTAAGTTTTCAGACACTGCGTACTTTCTTATGAACAATAACAACAATAATAACTTAAGTCCCAATTATTGTGGTCAGTTAATTGAATTTGATTTCACCATTTAGCTTGTTTTATGCAACATTTTCAATCAGTGAAGTAATTCGTAGTTTTCATCACTTCATTTCTTGTTTTTTCTTCCCCTACATCTCTGTTTCTTTTGCTTCCACCCTCAACCAAATCACCATTTTTATTAGCGCTATATTTTCCCTATATTTTAAGTGTCTAAACACCTTTGTCGTCCCTGCCCTTTTTCTTTCATAATTGTAATTTCTCTAATATTTGAGAGCCATGGCAAAGTAGACTAGGAATTGAAAGAATGTCATGAAAATGAAGAGATGTTAAACAAAGAAAAAAAAAAAAAAAGAGAAGAGTCCTAATCCATTTATGTACACATATAAATGTGCATGTGATCTCTATCTTCCCCATACTCCACTGTCCTTTCTTTTGCTTATTTTCTAATGGGGGGTGTGGGGGATGAGATTTGGGGTTGTTGGCTGGCTTCTAATGAGGTTTGGGCTCCTCTATTGCCAATTGTTGTTGCAGAGCTACAATCGGGATTTGTTCATGTTTCTTTACTTCCTTCTCCTAATAGTTGCAGCCGTGGCTTCATTTACAATACATCAGGATAGGTCGTCATTCTCAGGGAAATCCATATTATATCTAAATAGGCATCAAACTGAAGAATGGAAAGGTTGGATGCAGGTTAGTTTTTTTGTTTCCCCTCTCCCAATTATACTTGGAGTTCCCAAGTTTTCACTTCTATATAATGAAGATAAAGATATATTCATCTTCTTTACAGTATGGCTGATTGGATATTCACATACTTTTATCGCCTCTTTGCTGTCTCCACATAAATATCCCATTCTTATGTGGTGCAGTTTGCAAGCTACTATGTTATGATATGAGTATTATTACTGTATCGTTAGTATGTGTTGGCAATGCCACTATAGATACTATTACATGAATGATTGCTTGTGTTTGCTGATATTTCCAAGTATATCTGTCTCTTCTTCTGGAACCAGGGAATGGGTTGACATATTGTACTTCTAGTCCACATTTTCTATTCGGTTTCTTGTTTGTTTCTTTTCATGCATCTCACTTAGATCATCCATGTGAGGGATGTTGTTCAGTCAATTCTGTTTTCTCACACACGTGGCTCATATGGAATGAAATGTATCTTGCTCTTTAATTTGTCAAATTTGTCTTTTCTTTTCATTCCACATTGTTCATCTGCAGGTATTATTCTTGATGTATCATTACTTTGCTGCAACTGAGATCTACAATGCCATTCGTGTTTTTATAGCGGCATATGTATGGATGACTGGGTTTGGGAACTTCTCATATTATTATGTTCGCAAAGATTTCAGTCTCACGAGGTTTGCTCAGGTCTGAAGCACTTTCATGCATTAAATTGATCAGGGATTTCTATGAAGGAATCTACTTCTGACAGTCGTTCCTTTATAAGCAGATGATGTGGCGGCTTAATTTCTTGGTGCTATTTTGCTGCATCATCCTTAACAACAGCTACGTGCTATATTATATCTGTCCAATGCATACTCTCTTCACTCTTATGGTTTATGGGTCACTTGGCATTCTGCACAAATATAATGAGATTGGATGGATCATGACCATAAAAATTTGTACTTGCATCTTGATGGTCATATTGATATGGGAAATACCTGGTGTCTTTAATTTTGTGTGGGCTCCATTCACTTTTCTTCTTGGTAACTGTTCTTCTTGGATTTCTTATTTTACACTTGCCTCTCAGGTGTTGTCAAATCTAACATGATGTTGTACATGAAGGTTACACTGATCCTGATCCTTCAAAACCAAAGCACCCTCTCTTGCATGAGTGGCACTTTCGCTCAGGTCTTGATCGTTATATATGGATAGTTGGAATGACGTATGCGTACTATCATCCCACTGTAAGTTTGACAGATTTTTTCTACTTGCTAACAGTTTCTTGCATTCCATTACTGGTACTGAATTGAAGATATCTCTGCTTCCTGTGTAATAAGTTGATTTTGGTTTGAATAGGTAGAGAGATGGATGGAGAAACTGGAAGAAACAGAAGTAAGAAGAAGAGTGGTTATTAAAGCAACTGTTGTGACTAGTTCCTTACTGGTAATGCCTTTTTCTAAAAAATATTTCTCCTAAGAAAAAATTATTCCCAAGGTATTGATGTTTGACAGGAACTACTACTTACTGTTATTACTTAGGTTGGATACCTCTGGTTTGAATACATATACAAGCTAGATAAGGTTACATACAATAAGTTCCACCCTTACACGTCATGGATTCCAATAACGTGAGCTTTGCTTTGCTGTCTTTGGATTGTTAAAAATTTTGTGCTCTCCCCATTATTTGCCCCCCTAAAAAAATTCATGCACTGTGTTTACTTATGCATTCATTCGTCTTGGCCAGTGTTTATATATGTTTGCGGAACTTTACCCAGCAATTCCGTAGCTATTCATTGACACTTTTTGCGTAAGTAGCCTTCTATTCTATGCAGTGTATTGTTGGATATGCTTTGAATAGAATTTGGCATCTTTTATCATCAGTAACCATGTACTTATACTCTGATATGGTTTGTCAGGTGGCTTGGCAAGATAACCTTGGAGACTTACATCTTACAATTTCACATCTGGTTAAGGTTTTTTTCTTCCCCCAAAATTTTGACCTATGTATCACTACGATGCCTTGACAAAATTGCCAAATTTATTTACAATTTCTAGTTAAATCTCACTGACTGCTTACCTACTGGGTTTGGCCTGCCTTTGGTCCATCTTACACAGGATGTTAGTGACAGCTGCACCAGAAATCTGGTGTGGATTAGAGATTAGGCCATGTGCAGAAATCAATGTGCCAGAATAAAATGCAGAAATCGATGAACTATAATAAATTGCATAAATGCCAATCTGGCAATTTCATCCTCTCTCTTTTTTACTTTGCTAACAAAGGCATACTGGATTTCAGATCAGGTGTGCCAGATGGACAGCCAAAATTATTGCTCTCTCTTATCCCAGATTATCCCCTTTTGAACCTCATGCTTACTACTTCAATATATGTGACTGTAAGTAAACAAAACCACTTGCTAGAACTGTAAAGGTCACGAGTAAGGTATTTAGATTAACTCTACTTCAACATGTTCATTCAATCGCAGATCTCTTATCGGCTATTTGTACTGACGAACACGTTGAAAAATGCTTTTGTTCCAAGTAAAGACAGCAAGCAGCTTTTGTCCAATATGGTTGCAGCAGTAGCTTTCTCATTTTTTCTATGCTCACTATCCTTTGTGATGCTAAGAGTCCCTGGACTACTGGTAAAACTTTAATACATGAACTTTCAGTTGTGTATATTTGTAACATCCTTTTTTTTTTTTTTTAAAAGGCCACTAGCACATGCTTGCTTATTTGTATGCTCATATGTCCATGAATGTCTTGCATGCTGCCCCACCAAGTCTATTTGTAGTTGCATGTGAATCCTGTTAGGGGCAACTTTTTGTTTTTCTCAACATTGTTGTACGGGGAATAGTTTCATCCAGTTTTAAATAAAATGTCCACAATGGCACAAATGGTCGGTGCTAGAGAGGCTGTTACCAATATGATAAGAGTGCATATTGCAGTCACAAGTCTAAACCATAGAAATAATATACATTCACGGCAGATGTAAAACTGCATCCGTCTGATTCTTCTACAGCCCACAATGCAGAAAATCTTTGTACACTAGGCACCTCTTACATTGCCAGCATCAGTTTTTTCCCAATATTTTGGTTTTCTAGAGAGAAGGGAGAGCTTCTCTCTCTAGCGGCACACTGTTCACGCATCTAGGGTTTCTTTTGTTCTTCCTTCCTCCTTTCGGCCTTGCCCTAGCGCCGCCAGCCATGGCCGGCCTCCTGCGGCGTCCAGCCATCCCTTTCCGACCTCCATCTTTTGGTCCACCTGCCGTCGAAGACTCCCTGCTAGCGGCCCTCGATGGCACTGCTCATCCGGCTTCCTCTCAGAACAATGTCTGGCATTGCCATCTTTTCTCGTTCACAATCCTAGTCTATCGATTACCCTCATCCATCCTCCCGTCCATGCCCCAATAGCTAAGTCTTGGTCTCTTTCGTCTTCTCAATCTTCCCTTTCTCCTGACTGCTTCCCGCCGCTCCCTCCTCTTCATTTGACTTTGCCACGGTCCTTGTTGGAGTGGCCTTCTGGACCAAAGGAAATAGCTTTATTGCACAATTGTGGAGGTAACGAAGAAAGGTCGCAGCTTTCTACGCCACATTCAGTCTTAGCCCTGTTGCCTGCATCCAATATTCCATTTCCAAAGGATGGTTCAGAGGTAGCATCAGATTCAGTTGATGTGGCCGATTCTTTGGATGTTTGCAGCAAGGTGGCAATATCTCTCCTTCCTGATATTTCAACGGGGCTCCAGGTAAAGAGTGTGGTTTCAGTGCCTCCTTGTGATGAATCAGCGGGGCACCAGGTACCTCGCATGGCTTCTGGTTCGGAATTGATTAAGGGCTCTGTTTCCCCTTTGTTCTAGACTCCCTCGGGGGCTAATCCCTCGGGATTAATGGACAAGAAAAACCTCTCATGGTCTTCAATTGTGCAGAAAGAGGTATCCTTTGGCAATTTGGACCTTCAATATTTTCCACCTCCTAAAGTGGATGGCAATATTTTTGAAATCTCCCCTCCTAATGAGGTTATATAGCAGGGGAAGGCTGTTTGGGGTGCCACCTTAGTAGGATATTTTTATGACAAATCCCTTAATTTCTATGTGGTGAATTTTATTGCTCGGAAGATTTGGGCACGATTTGGGATTTCTCATGTGGCTGAAAATAAAAATGTTTTCTTCTTCCGATTCTCCAATGAGGAGATGTTGGAGAAATGTGTGGCTCGGGGACCTTAGGCGTTTGCGGGATGTATTCTTTTTCTTAAGCACCGGAAACTGGAATGGTTTTGTCCAACGATGAGCATAAGGTATTTCCGATTTGGATTAATATGTTCGATGTGCTTGTCCAGTTTTGGACTCCGTTGGGATTGAGTTGGATAACTAGTGCTATTGGCAAGCCACTCCAATTGGACGCAAATACAGCAAAAATGGAACATATGTGTTTTGCTAGAGTATGTGTAGAGGTAGATGCATTTGCAACTCTTCCTAGCAAAATTCGGCTGCAAACTGGTAGTAGCTTAAATGCAGGGATGCAGCAAGTAGTGGAAGTGGATGTGGATTATCAATGGAAGCCTATTCGTTGTGATACTTGTCAGCCGACAGGGCATAGTAAAAATCAGTGCAAATCAAATCGGATTTATCGACGTATGGGGCAGATCCTCCTTGATACCCACTTGACACATACTAAAGTAGCTAAGGAGGTTAAGAAAAAGGCAACTGCTGTAATTTCGTCCCCTGCTTCAGGTCCATCCGTGCCTTCTTCCAACCCCTTTGCTGTTCTCCAAGAGAATGATGAGACGTGCTCTTCCCTAGGGGATGTTAAAAGCTCTCGTGCTGCTGAATCGAGGGTTGGTGATCAGAACTCATTGCAATCGAATACAGCTATGGATTACTCAAACGCTATACTTCCTATGGATCAGAACAATTTGATTTCGAAGCACTCTGGACAGGGGAAGATGTCTACTACTGTAGCTACTGGTTCTCAGCCAGCTGTTCAGGGTTGATTGGGTCAGGATGAATTGATAGAAGCTAATTTTATTTCAGGTAAAGGCTGCTCTGGTTCCATTCCATGCTGATCCGGTTGAGGTGTGTTCCCAAGCAGAGGCTAGTACCGTGCAGCCTATGGTGTCTGCTATGAAGAAGAATAGTTTGGCAGCTAAAAATTATGAGAGTCCAGTGGAGCAGCTTCTTGGTGACGGGAAGCAGATTAGTGGACCACAGAATGGGGATGCTCCCTTTTTGGTTCGTGATCCAGCGTTTGTTGTTGCTAAAATGAGGATAGAAAAGCTGATGAGGACCAAAGTGTTGTTTTTCGATTCTGCCTACCTCAAGATGATGTCCGGACCAGTGCTGATGTTGATGCTGAACACTTGTGCGCAAGCCTGATGAAGCCAGCCGAGTTGGGGGTGTGTTCAGTCAGTAATACTTCACCTCAGGAGGGTGATACCCCTGTTGTAGCACTTCTAGATTTCATTCCAGTAGAGCTGGGGAAGCCTATATGCATCAACAAGCCGCTGAAGTCAATCCTAAAGGGGCATAAAAGGAAAAGTTCCCATTCTCCTCTCTCTCATGGTTAGTATAGCATGTTAGAATGCTTGTGGGCTGAATGGTAAGGTCAAGGCTCATAAAGTTCATCAGTTTATCATTTCCTCTCGGTGTGAGATTATGGGATTGGTCAAAACCAAAGTCTGTGAATGTAATGTTGGCTAGATTGCAAGTAACATAATGCCTCGATGGCAATGGATAATGAATTATTCTGACATATCTATCGGATGTATTTGGGTTGGTTGGGATTCGGGGCTAGTGGATATGGATATTCTCTCAAAGGAGGATCAAGTTATTTACCGTAAAACCCGATACAAGGCGGATAATAAGATATGTATTATCTCATTTGTTTATGGGGCAAATTTAGATATTCAATGGCGTGCTCTTTGGGACAGTCTTCGACCAAAAAGCCACAAAATTCATGATATGGCATGGGCTACTTTGGGGGATTTTAATTCCATTAGATCGCCTTCAAAAGATTTGGGGGGTGCTTGGCATGCTAGGAGTTCCATGGATCTGGATTCTTGTCTTATCGACTGTGATCTAGTTAATGTATGCCATGATGGTGCATTTTATACATGGATTGATGGGAGAGACGCGGCTGTTCGCATTTACCAGAAGCTAGATAGAATTGTTGTCAATGCAATTGGCTCTCGAAATTCAGGGTGTATAAAGCATCTTTTTCACCGGCGAGGTTGTCGGATCACTCTCCATGTATTTTATATCCGGAGGGTGCGGATGACATGTGGAAATGTATGTTTTGATTTAATAATTTTTCCACAAAGCATCTGAAATTCCATCAGGTTGTTAGAGAGGCATGGCAGGAGGAGATACAGGGTGTTCCGATGTACAGGCTCCTGGCTAAATTGTAAAACACTAAATGGCTCTTGAAAAATCTTAATGATCATGTTGGCTATGTTTATGAGGAGGTTGTCAGAACGCGTAAAGCTTTGGAGGACATCTAGCAGGCACAAGCTCATAATCCAAGTTGCGTGGCAAACGACGAGGAGGAAAGAAAATGCAAATTAGCCTACTTCCAAGCTATGGCTCGGGAGTTAGATTTTCTCCGATAGAAAGCTAAACTCAATTGGCTTAAGAATGGAGACCACTGCACCAAATTCTTCTTCCGCTTTATCAATGGAAACTGCAATCGCAACCGGATTCTCTCGTTGCTTCAAGCAGATGGTTTACCAACTTGCGGCAAAAATGAAGTCTAAAAATTGATCGTCGACCACTTTATGCGGATTTTAGGGATAGGATGTGCTCCTGGTATTTTTGACAAAGATAGGCTCCGCCCATTCATCCTGTGTACTGTTCCTGGCGCTCTCCAAGAGTCTCTATGTAGGCCGATGAGTGATGAAGAGATTTGGTAGGCCGTGTTTTCCATAGGCGATTACAAAACGCCCAGTCCAAATGGTTTCTCCTCAAAATTCTTCAAAGAATCATGGCAAACCATGGGTCCTTTAGTTATTGAAGCGGTCTGGGATTTTTTCATTCATGGTATGCTTCTCAAACAAGTGAATGTCACCATCATTAGCTTAATCCCAAAGGTGGATTTTCCCTCCGAGGTGAATGACTATGAGCCTATCTCATGCTGCAACGTTATTTACAAAGCTATTTCAAATATTATTGCCAACCCTCTCAAGCCCACACTTTCATTCCTAGTTGATAAATGTCAAACTGCTTTTGTGGCAGGGCTTCAGATGAGTTACAATATTTTGTTGGCTCAAGAGCTTCTACATTTGCTTATGATTCTATTTAGTAGGATTTACTTATTGCGATGATGGAGTTGATGGGATTCTCATTCCAGATGGTTACTTGGATCCAACAATCTATAACGACTACCTCCTTCTCTATCAACGTTAACAGAGAATTTGTGGGATTCTTTAAAGGAGCGAAGGGCCTGAGACAGGATGACCCATTATCGTCATACCTCTTCGTCCTAGCTGTGGAGGTCCTTAATAAAATTATTGAGATGAGAGCACGGCAAAACAAAAGCTTTCAATATCATTGGAAATGTGATCGCACCCGCACTGTGATGCTAGCTTTTGCGGATGATCTGCTACTATTTACCAAGGCAGATGCAAACTCTATTAGATTGCTCCATGGATGCTTTGAGGAATTTAAATTGCCCTCGGGACTGGCAGCTAACAAAGATAAGATTGAAGTGTTTCTTTATACCAGAGATAATTCCTTAGCGCTCGAAATTAAAGACATTATGGGCTATAAAATGGGAAGCTGCCGGTGAGATACTTAGATGTCCCACTTATCACTACTCGGCTTTCAGTAGTGGACTGCATACCACTAATTGATAAGGTGGTAAAGCGTGTGTCCTCTGGAAGAACAAATGGCTATCTTTCGAAAGCAGGCTCCAACTCATTTCTTTTATCCTATCATCCATCCACCTTTGCCGGGCTTCTATTTTCATCCTTTCAAAAGCAGTGTTGAAAAAGATTGAATGCTACATTCGACGATTCCTATGGAATGGCTCTATCGACGTGGGGACTACAGCAAAGGTAGTGTGGGAGGAGGTTTGCTTGCCAAAGAATGAATGAGGATTGGGCATCAGAAATCTCCTGGCATCCAACAAAGCTCTAATAAGTCACCTACTCTAGAGAATTGTCACTATAGACCCTGCTTCTGTATGGTCTTCATGGATCCACATTAATAGAATTAAAGATCGATGTATGTGGACAATCAAAGTCTCGGAAACTGTGGCATAGAGTTGGAAGAAAATTATGAAGTTGCGCCCTGATATTCGTCTCCGATTTTGCTACTATATTGTGATGGAGTTGACACTTTTTTATGGTTAGATAATTGGCATCCGATAAGACCTCTTTGCGATAGATTCTTGAAGAGACTAATGATCGTCTCTAGATTACTCAATGATGCAAAGGTCTACGAAATCATTCGTCATGGAGAGTGGAGATGGCCTAATGCACATGACATGGAGGTGACTAGCATTGTGGAGAGTATGTCACATTACAACCCAGATTCAACTAGAAAGGACAAGATCAGATGGCGTGACAGCCCTAACGGGATATTCTTGGTAAAATCTGCCTACAATTTATTTCAAGGACCCAAAGACAAAATGGTATGGACTTCTCTTGTTTGGGGACCGCATCACATCTCCGTGTATGAATTCACTCTATGGTTGGTAATTTGAAGGAGATTAAGTATTCTGGACCGTATTCGTAGCTTGACCAACCAAACTAATACGTGCGCCTTATGCAATAATGAATAGGAAAGCCATGATCACCTTTTCTTCGACTGCTCATTTTCCAAAGGTTTTTGGAAAAATGTGTCGATGCGTGGGGCTGTATTTGGCCCTACAGGGAATGGAGTTCAAATATCAAATGGGCAGCTAGCAAATGGAAAAGAAAAAACGTCAAAGCCCAATTCCTATGTCTCACATTGGCAGCCACGGTTTACTTCATTTTGAGGGAACACAATCAAAGAATGTTCCATAATTCGCACCTACAGGATGAGACCCAGCTTGTTAACCAGATTACTAACACGGTTCGTTATAAGCTGGAGATGACTACCATTGGATGGAATAGTGGCAATAGATCAATCGCTACTCACTAGAATTTAACTTATGTGTGTAGGAGTCAGACTTAATAGTTTTGAATTCTTTCTTCTTTATGTTTTTTTTTTCCGTGTCACTATTGTGAAACTCAGGGGATGCCCTAGCTATTATGCTCACCTTGAAGTTGATAAGAGACTTGGTAATAGAATATGGTTTTTGTAAATTCCTACAATCTCAATATACACATTACTTGCCAAAAAAAAAAGTTTACCAATATAATTTGATAGTTCTCCTTCTAGAACACCACCTTAATTTGTGCTACTTTTCAACCAAGCATCATTTTTAGTATGTTAGCAATATGCTAGTTTTCTTTTACTGTCATAGCATAAATCCCGGTCAATCAATGGAGGATATCATGACCTAAATGTCCTTTTTTTGCTGGTTTTTTTTTCACTGACCGTGTGCATAACATGTGATGAGTCATTAATACAAAATGAAGGGACGATATGATATTGCTAATGAAACATAAAATGTTATTATGGCATCTTATGTGAAAAAGGGTGCTAATGAAGTGTAAGTGACAAAATCTAGGTGGTTTTGTATGAGACACCATGATTTGGTGCTTGAAAGGAGCTAATATGACAATTTAGGGAAATCCAGGGTGGCTTGGTGGTTGACTAGCCGTGCAACCAGTTCATAAGCCATGATACGATCTCCATGGTGACGCCGGCGACGATGACAGGAAAACCAACGGAAGGGGAGATCAGCGGAGGATAGCGGCGAGCTGAACAGGCGAGATGCCTTGAGAGAGAGAATTTAGGGAGAAAAGGGAACGGATCGGGGAAGAGAAGGCAGAGAAGAGAGAGACGAACAGATGAGAGAGAATCAGCAGAGAGATAGAGAGAGAGAGTTAAGGGACGAAAATAATTCCTCCTCTTCCATTAACACATATTAGCCTATATATACGGGAATGGGGGTCCTGTAACGGAAAACGGGGAACCGGGAATGGGGATGCTGAGTTTTATAACTGTCCACATGAATGAGGGGCAGGGACCATTGCTAACTGACTGAATAAAGAAAACAATCCATGGAGAAAATGAAAAAAGAAAATAATTAAATGTTCATAACATTGCCCGCTCCTTCAAAACAACCTTGTCCTCAAGGTTGATCAAGAGAAGTGCCGGTGGAGAATTAGCAACGGCTTTACCAGTGTTCTCTCGGGTCCAACCCGCAGTGACATATTCAAAAAATACAACCGTTGGCACAACCCCACAGTAACTCTCATGCATGATTGTCTTCCCAATCAAAATTATGCCACAGCTATGTAACCTTGAAACAGAAACTGCATCCTTCTTAATAGGCCAAACCTCGGGAAACCAAGTTGTTGCACCATTAGATAGGTGAGGATAGCAATCTATATCATCCTGAATGGCCATGAAAATTCCTTCCAAAATTGATATAGGATTTTCTTCATCAAATCTTTGTGGAGAAATGCCAACTTGCTGTCCCCCATCCTCAGCATTATAGGAAATAAAAAAATGGAGTTACTGAGTTACTTTTCTTAAAATCCTCCAATGCCTTTATATGCTCTCCAACCATGGATGGAGTTGCCAATCTTGTTCGGTCAGCATATGCAAAATCTTAGATCTCCCCGTACCAAAATGATGCAGTTAATTCTTCCTTCCACCAGATAGGAGGGTCATACATTGGAAGACAGTTCAAGGCTGTTGCAACATGTTCCTTAGGTCTTTCAGCTTCCTCCACAACAACCCCTAGCTCCGGTTCTTAGAAGCCATACCGGTGTGCCTGAGAAAAACTGATGTGGGTCTCCCCCGAAGCTGCCCTGTCCGACTGGCATCTGCTGGCCTGGGTATAATGCTTCAAGGCACGTGATGTCATACTCTGGCCAAGCCCATAATGACAGTCAAGGGTACCATACAAATCGCGTAGGTGCTTTGCAAGCCTCGAAGCCGGTGGTTTAATAGACTTCAGCAACAGTTCTTTGTTAGGATGAAATGCACCTTGGAAATCATCAATTGCCTTTGACTCTTGAAGTTTTTCTTTAGTATTAAGGCAGTTGGCATTCGTGAACAGCTGACGGAAGGGGAATTTCTCACTTGCACCGTGCCTTCTGCTCAAAGCCACCAGAGAGAAAGAGCATTGTCTTTTAATCTGTGAGAATTTCATGACTTCATAAACCTCCGTATCAAGTATACAATTACCCGTAACATATTGGCAGCTCCAACAATGCAACAATTGATGCTCAGTAATGAAGGCTAATTGCCACCTAGCAGCCTGCATCGATGGGCTGCCACAAGTAAGCTACAAAAGTGATGGTGGGAGGGTAGTCACACCATTCGTCGATTTCCCTAGCACAATTTTTCTCCCGTCCAGACGAAGTATTTTGCAACTAGTTTGGTCCTCGGAAATAACATCCTTGGTCCTGATTTTCTCCAGTATCCTAATATCTGGTGAATCCAAGTGGAGTGAGGCCTGCTTCATTCCTTGCCTAAGCAATTTACAAGCAAACCCGACATTGTTCGTTGTCTCCATTTTATCCCCATTCATAAGTGTGTTCACGGCAGTCCGAGAATCCCAGGTGCCGCCCACAAGAAATCCAGCAACGTCAGTTTCAACCCAGGCCTGATAGTAACAGACAACATGTTGATGCTGCAAATGAAAAAGGGTTGCCACTTCCCGCAATTTTCGGTCATCATAAGCAGGGGAGTAAATTGCTCCCACCAGAGTTGCATCGCCTGCATCGTAAGTTGAAAAATCACGGAAAAGCTACCTTGCTATAAACGTAGGAAAATGAGCAGGCACCAGTACAAGCAATATGGCGCTAGAGGACGTGCTCTCTTTCTTTAGTAGATCTATGATACAGCCCCCATATGTAACAAAGGCACCAGAAACTGAGTCGTAAGGCTCATCTGCCGTAAGTTGCTCCATCACTGCTGCAGTTGTGTGTCCAATTCCATTTGATAGTGAAGCGATAATATCAACCGGAAGTCCACCTGCATTATCAGTCAATGATTTACAGTTGGCACTAGTCACCTTGAATTCTCCACCTGCCATGGTCAATGAACTCAACTGATTACTAGTAGGTGGAACATAAGCCAGGGGCGCTACCGTTTCGTTCACCCGACTCGAAACACTGCATAGTTCACTCTGCAGTTGACGATTATCCTCCACAGGCATCACTATCACAGTGGCATTCTCTACCAAGACCATAGAAAGCTGCACAGTAATTTCAGCTCCTGCCTTCGCAATTCTCGGTGAGGAACACTCAGCAACAGTACCAGCAGCTGCTGAAGCAACAACTTCAGTCTGAACCTGAAATTCCCTGGCCGAAAAATCTAACAAACTGTCCAGAATCCTTCTGCTGAATATAGGTGGGATTTCGCACATTTTCCTTGAAATAAGAATATCTGCTGTGCATTTCTATTGTCTAGGACCGTGACCAAAATAACAATATAAGTCCATGAAGTGTCATCAAATATTTTTCAGTTACTCATTATCGGTTTTGCTTGTCTATTATTCCAGTCACGAACGTGAACTTGCCAGCCGAGGTAATTTGGCTCGATCACTCCTGCCTTCTCAATTTGCCCTTGCGGCTTAGCTCCACAATCCGAAGGCAGGGCATCATAACAACTTGCATTCAAATCTCTAACTCCAGCATTCACAATAGAGTCAAGAGCAGGATCGTTGGTGTGTGGCTCTTCCCCCTCGGATCTAGGGGTCTTGGCAGGGAACAATGAAACTTTGGCCTTCAACAATTGAAGATGGGAGGTGGTAAGGTCGTCCGATTGACCATGACGAATAACTGAAGAGATTCGCGTCGGTTGGGTTGATACGGTGGGGGAAACAATGGTGGTGATGCGGTCATGTCCTCCAGTAGCATCAGTTCTATTATTTGGAGCTCGAACGGAAGTAGTAATGGGAAAAGCGGTTGGTGGAGTCGTAGTCGAAGGCATCAGGAAGGGTGTGGGGTTTGGAAGCAACGGTAGAGTGACGGATTGTGTCTCGGCGCGAAATGAGGATTGGAAAATTTTTGTGAGGGATTGTGGAATTTGCTCAATGATGGAAACATGAGATGCGATACCTGATGTGTTTTGTGGTACGGTCACCTTCAATTGCTGTAACTCCCTCGTCATTGCTGGAAAGCTAGGGATTGAACAGAAATGTGAGATTTCTGTGGGAGGCAAACGAAGATGAGAGGATGGGATGATAATCGAAGCGAAACTTGGAGCCGACCGGGAATGGTGTTCGATTCGTTGTTGGTTGGGACGTGTTGACCCAATTTGTTCGGAGATTCGATCAGGAATGGCTATCCGAGGAATGGATGGAGGTACGGTACCAGTGATGGAGGGAAATGTGGGACGAGGAACGTGACGATGGGAAGCCATCGTAGATGAAGCTACAGTAAGCGAAGAGTTTACTAACCGTCGAGTGTCTTACTCGAAGCCGTGGAGTGAGTTGCTGAGTTCCGCCATGGACGAGTTGAGGTCGGTGTAGGACGACCAGATCTGTTCAGTTTGTGAAACCGCGGTGGACAAAGAGGCGCCAAATCGGTCGGTTGCTTGCCGGAGAGCCTTCATCTCGTTGGCTAGTGCGGCGATGGCCGCTTCGAGGGCGTCGAGTGCACGTTCTTCGTTCTCCTCCGCTTTTGTCTCAATGAGAGCACCAAATGATACGATCTCCATGGTGACGCCAGCGACGATGACAGGAAAACCAACGGAAGGGAAGATCAGCGGAGGATAGCGGCGAGATGAACAGGCGAGATGCCTTGAGAGAGAGAATTTAGGGAGAAAAGGAAAGGGATCGGGGAAGAGAAGGCAGAGAAGAGAGAGACGAACAGATGAGAGAGAATCAGCAGAGAGATAGAGAGAGAGAGTTAAGGGACGAAAATAATTCCTCCTCTTCCATTAACACATATTAGCCTATATATACGGGAATGGGGGTCCTGTAACGGAAAACGGAGAACCGGGAACGGGGATGCTGAGTTTTATAACTGTCCACGTGAAGGAGGGGCAGGGATCATTGCTAACTGATTGAATAAAGAAAACAACCCAAGAAAAAAATAAAAAAAGAAAATAATTAAAGGTTCGTAACAAGCCACCTACCCCCCCCCCCCCAAATAAAAAAAGGAATGTTCATGGATTTTCATTTTGCTTCGTGGGAGATACCGAGGAGGCTGCAATATATTTCGTGATGAAGTGATTCTTTCATTGCAGCTGTGATATGTGCTGGAAGAGTAACAATTTGAATATCCACACACAGGCGTGAATTCGGAGATGTAGAGCATGCTGCAACACTAGATACGGGCCTTGACTTGGCACAGCGTGTGATCTGGGCTTATGACTTTAGATGTCATTTCCTCGATGAATCACTGCAGTTCCCAGTCAGACACAGATGGTGACGGTACACAAGTTTTATGGATGTTTGATGTATAAGAGGAAGTGGGAGGCTCTAATTTGGCCAGTTATACCCACCTGCTTTCTTCTTCTTGTATACGATAATATTGTTTTTGGTATATAATGTTATTGATTGCAAGGCAATATAATAATATTATGCGCATTTCTTGGGGAAAACATTTTGTGCCGCTCATTGTTCTGAGTCGTGTTATTTATCAGCAAGCAGTGGCCTCTGTTTGAAGATTGAATGTGGACATGAGTTGTATACCATTTAATGAAAATTGATTGTTGACTATTTATAAACAATAATGTCTTAAGTATTACCAGATAAAATCAACTACATAAATAAATTTATACTCAATTTAATACAGCGTCATCTAATAATATAGGCATACTTGTTGACTATTTTTTCCTTGTAAATTCGATTGTCAAATCTGGTGGATTCAAAACGCTTAACCCAAAACCACGAAACAAGCCGATAAGAAGAAAAGGAAAACGCTTGACCATTTCAATATGAATTAATTAAATGAGCTTTTACCAATAATTGCGTCTGCGCTGATCAGAGAGAGAGAGAGAGAGAGAGTGAGTGAGTGAATATCCATGCTTGGACCCAAAAGTCCACTTTGGATTGAAAATATCTCACTATGGATTCACGGACAAAACTTAACAAGTTTCAGTGCAAAAAGCCCGGGGCTACACAAGTTGCATCACCACATTTGTTCAGTTGGGTTGACAAAGCTGCAACGATGAAAGTTGACAAGCACTATTGACCAAAACCAGAGTTCCACGAGAGATTTTGCAGTTCCATGGCTATATATTCAGTCAAGCACATGTGATTGAGTTGCTTGTACTTGAGCTCAATAAAGATTTTTTATATTGACCGAGTCTCCTTTGTTTCACAAATAGTGGAGACAACTCATGTTATTCATTACCGTCACTAACTAAATTGACAAGTGTATGAACGAAGTCGAAACAACAAGCGTACTTTGAAATTTTTTTCCATCGCTTTGTAAACGGAGCAAACATGTGGAGTTTACCGGAAGAAGAATAGCAAAAATGATTTCTTGTAATGCAATGGAACTCAAAGTTTATTTCATAGGCTGTACTCGTAAAGGCAAACCAATCAAACCTAACACCTTCCCATATTTTCTAGCCCAACAACTTCCAAGAAAAGGAGAGTTATGCCTTCATGCCCTAGGTCTTATTTCCTTTTTGTAAGATGCTTTGAATAGCAGTAGTAAGGGAAGCAATGGGCTTTCTTCCTTCTTGAAAGCAGCCCGCAAATGCCCTTCTTATCAGGCTAATAGTAGTGAGGTCGAATCCAAAGCCTGGGTCAGATAGACCAATGACTAAGACCCTTATTGGCTACTTTGCTTTTGGTTCTTTCACTCTTGAATCTAAAATTAATAGTTCCGCACTCAAATCATTAAAGTGGGCAGTCGTCGCATTTAGATAAGTTTGTTTGGCCATATTGTCACTTTTGAGCTTGCCCATTTCATCGGCCATTGTGGAGATCTTTTTCCCTAACAGCTGATTTTTCTTTATTGATTAAAGATGATGATAGTACAAATATATTCCAGACTTTTAACCCAATTTAAGCTGAAAAAACTTATTTAATAGTGCTAACCGCTTTTAGTCTCAAATCTTTGGGATTGTTTTCTCCAATAAACGTCAGTTAGATTTTTTTATGCTATTTGTGCCGGTAACCGATCCAACTTCACCGCTATTGACACATCATTCAGATTTTCTGTTATAGATTTTTGATTTTTCGAAAGATAAATTGTAAAGAGCAAGTAGGTGGAATATTCTTCTGTTACTTGATTTTTTTGTTGTTTTTAGACGTGTACTGCTCTATATGCAGTGCACCAACTCAGTGAAAGTATGCATGACATTTTTTTCTTGCAAGCTGCTGAGAGCATTTTTCCTGTGCTTCTGCTTCTGTATTCCTGCTTCTCTTTTCTGCTTCTGATACTGCAGTTCTTCTCTCCACCAATCCTTACTTCTTACAGGCCTCTCAACGATGAGAAAAAGATAAATAAAAAAAAATGTCGCACTTCCTATTCTCTAACCCAATAAAAATCAAAAACTGATGTAAGTCAACTGCTTGGAACTGAGATCATCATCCATAGGATTCTGTGTGCAGCAGGGGCAACGACAACAATAATAATAAATGATAATAATAGCAAAAATAACAATAATAATAACAACATTAATGAAAATAACAACAACAATAATAATGATATGATGAAGAGAAATATGAAAAATAATGAACAACATAATAATATAATTGACAATATGAATTAACCTACATATGCACACGGATGATTTGACAGAAGAAAAATGATATACATAGCTTTTTACATAGCTCTCGGAAGCTAGCTACTAACGAGGGCAAGTTACGGTTTTTAAGAGCGTAATAATGAATAATAGTAAATCTATATATGTTGATAAAGACTGCTTGAAACTTAACAATTTGGAAGATACAACTCCAATTCTTTTAAAAATACTAAGATCATTGGCGTAATAATCATGAGAAGGGATTGTTGTGTATTAACACTAGGATAGCAAGTTACCATTTCTGTTTTAGTGGCACACGAGCTTCTACTACTATAACATTTTGTATGTGAAGTAGTCGTACTGGAATGTGCAGTCAGATCATCTCCTTTCTAAGGAGAGCTTACGCTTGTCGGGCATTCTATTGTTATGATTTCAATTCTCACTGTCTGTGTGCATAGACTAATAATGATGGTGTTTGCTGTTGTGATCACGTACTCAGATTTTGAACTTAGCTAGAGAATACCAAATTAATAAATATGGAGTCATCTATTTCATTAGATGGAAAAACTTAAAAGAAAGGAAAATAAAATTAAAGAAAAATA
>JAODPA010094487.1:10725-22746 GCA_025585075.1 Nepenthes mirabilis | reverse complement strand
TATGAAGGTGAGCCAAATATCTAATAAGTGATAATAATTAACAACATATAATGAATAATAAATATATCAGATATTAGGAATATAAAGGTCATAATAGTAAGATAAAATGTAACTCTATAAAAGAATCTACAATCCGTTGAAATTATAACATAAAAGTAAAAGCAAGATAGGTCACACAAGACCCTCATATCATAAAGATAATAAAATTTACCGATAACAGGCAAAAATCTCCCAAAATTCTATATCAAAAGATAAATAAGGATTTCCTAATTCGAATATCATATAATAATAAAAAAATAGATTCCACCAAATCTAATTGTCATAAAATTCGACACATGAATTCCATCAAATACAACTCATGGACTCCTTTGAATCTTTAGACCCAAGAGTTATTAATAATAACAAGACAACACAAAGAACTCTTGGATCTTATTCTATCAGTGTGAACAAAAAGCTACGTATATCACCTAATAACTGGATACTTGCACAGTATAATTGATACTCAAAAATTTGATATATAACCAAATTCATAATCTATCGAAACTCTATCAAATTGAGTACAGACATCCCAATGGAGACACCATCCTCCCACAAATCATGAGAGTCAATTCAAATATGTCAAACCCAACATCTCTCGCTGTGATGATCATATGACTATAAATATATTGTTGCACTAGGTAATATATCTCATCATTATCATGATATAAAAATCAGTATCAAATGACTATAGACTACATTAAGGTGTTGCAGGTTTCATATTTCTTGATACCATAGTATTTTTCGTATAGTCTCTTTTACCTTGATGGTAGGAAACTAATAACATAAATACTCATGAAATCAAGTATAACGCAGAGAAGGTTTTGTAATTATAATGATCGAAGTGTTATTCTGTATTGACGAAGATCATACTCACCTATCTAAGACTAACACAAAGTAGGTTATTACCAAGAAAATAGGAAAGATTCGTGGACACACTAAGTATCCAAATAATCTCAATCCATTGGCTCACATCGGTCTACTAACTCATGTAACTCTAAATATTACCACTAACATTTAAATCCACTATTAGCCCCAAAACTTAACTCGATTCCTCTAACATTCGAACATCCGCTTGTACATTGCCATGCACCTAGGCTAGGCAAATTTTACCCAATTAGTGTTGACTCTTTCTAATCACTAATTGATCGGTTCTATTATACTATGAGCCGATCCAAAGTTAAGCCCATCTACCAATAAAGCCCCACAAAGATCGAAGCCCAGAAGGCCATGTGGTAGGCCCAGCCACGGTCGGCACATCGGGCTAAAGAACGGGGGCGCTACGTACCAGTGGCTTGTGAATAAAATATTTGAGGTCCAGATTGATCAGAATATGGGGGTGTATATGTATGACATACTCATCAAAAGTAAAACCACCGATAGCCATATCCGTTACCTTAGCAAGGCCTTTAGAGTGCTCTGCGCACACTTGATGAAGTTGAACCCCGACAAATATGTTTTTGGAGTATCTTCTAGAAAATTCCTTAGTTTCATAATCTCTTGGTGGAGGATTAAGGAAAATCCCAAAAAGATAAAGGAGATCATGAATATGAGCTCGCCACAAACCGTGAAGGATGTTCAGAGGCTAACTAAGGGACTTACAGTGCCCTCCCGTTTCTCGACAAAATTCGGGGATAAATAACTCTCATACTTCAAGGTCTTGAGAGGATGAAGATTAATGGCTTCCGATTGACGACTGACAGTCAGGTTGCCTCTCAAGAGCTAAAGGGGTACCTTACTAGCCCCCTCTCTTGATGTCACCAAAAAAAGGTGAGGAGCTATACCTTTACTTGGCTGTTTCAGAAGTGGTGCTAAGCTCAGTTTTAATCCAACAGTAATTTGATGTATAGCGACCGGTCTACTACGTCAGTTGGTTTTGATAGGCGTCGACACTTGCTACACGTATGCCAAAAAGATTGCATTGACACTTGTCTATTTGGTTAAAAAACTGCGGCCCTACTTCCAGGCACATAAAATAGTTCTTCTGACTGACAAACTCTTGAAAGAAATCTTATAAAAGTCTGACATATTAGGGCGACTGGTTAAATAGGCCATCGAATTGGGCAAATTTGTTGTAAAATTCAAGCTAAGACTCGTTGTAAAAAGACAGGCCCTGGTGGACCTCATCATCGAGAACACAACCCCAATTCTGAACACCAGTGGTCCCGACGAAACTGACCGCCCGCCGAAGGTGCCATGCTGTACCCTTCACATAGACGGGTCCTCAACGCACACCGACAGTGGTGTTGGAGTAATCATGAGAATCCTTAACGGGTTAGAGATAAGGTACTTATTGAAACTCAGATTCCCAACCACTAATAATATAGCTGAATACGATGCCCTACTTACCAGGTTGTGATGGGCAAAAGAATGCTCAGCAAGGTGCATAACCGTCTTTAGCGACTCAGAGTTGATTGTCAACTAAGTCCGCAGAAGCTTCAAGGTGTCGAGCATTTTGCTCACGAAATACCTCATTAGAGTAAGGAGCATGGCGTAAAAGTTTAACATGGCCAAGATGGTGCACATCTTGTGGGTGAGCAATTGGAAGGTCGACTAGCTAGCGAGGGTCGCTGTGGCTAAAGGCTTAGAACAGTACTCGAGATATGTGAGAGGTCTTGAACTCTCCAAGTATAGAAGAATTTGTGCAAAAAGTATTACAAGTCACCAACAACGAAAGTTGGATGTCATCCTACTGGAAATATATTATGGACGACACCCTATCAGAGAACCTGGACGATGCTAAATGCGTGAAGAAAACCGTCGGCTGGTATACCATCTTGGACGGGAGGTTGTACCGCTGAGGGTACTCCACCCTATACTTGTGGTGTCTCGCACTGAAGGAAGCCGACTATGCATTAAGAGAGGTGCATCTTGGTATCGGTGGGTCACACATTGAGAGTAAGAACCTTACTTTTAAGATAATGTGCCAAGACTACTAATGGCCAACAATGGAGAAAGACACCATAATTTCGTAAAGAAATGTAAGAACAACCAGATCCACGGTAACCTATACCATCAACCGCCCACGGAGCCGAGGACCCTTCAGGCCCCTTTGCCGTTCATGCAGTGGGGGTTTGACATACTCAACCCCTTCCCCATTGCGTTTGGATAGAGAAAGTTTGTTATAGTGGGCATTGACTACTTCATGAAGTGGGTCGAAGCCTCTCCATTAGCTCAGATTACCGAGTAAAATGCCATGGAGTTCATCCGATAGAACATCATTTGCAGATTTGGGATTTCCAAGGTTATCGTGACTGATAATGGAATCCAATTTATCGGCAAATGTTTCACCAAATATTGTATATGTTTGGGCATCTGATTAGTCCACACCTCAGTCGCCTATCCACAAGACAATGGACAAATTGAGGTTTCCAATTGAATCCTATTACATGTGTTGAAGACTAAATTTGAAGATGTTAGGGGCTCCTGGGTAGACGAGCTATCTTCTATGTTGTGGTAGTACCAGACAGCACCAAAGAAGCCGACGTGTAAGACACGGGATTTAGAGAGCATCTCGACTTGCTCGAAGAAGCACGGGATGTGGCCAAGATGCGTACAACGGCTTATCAAAAGTGGATCACTCGGTACTACAATAAAAGGGTGAAGGCTCAGCAATTCGTGGTAGGAAACTTGGTCTTACGAAGTATAGAGACCACAGGCAAGAATGCTAACAAAAACAAGCTCTTCTTGAATTGGGAAGACCCATTTCTCGTCTTGGCCATATTGTAGAATGATGCATACAAACTTTGTGCCCAGAATGATAAACTGGTCCTAAGGATATGGAATGTCGTCCACCTCAAGAAGTATTACCAGTAATCTCGTACTAAACCCAGGTAGGTCCAACATACATTATTGAGCGTGCTTGTAAAAGTGTATCACATTAATGAAATAATTTGTTTACTTGTTCACTGGTTGTTAATTGTTTTCCTACCTACATGAATGCCTGTGTGATATTGCATAAGTTCAAGTGATCTAGATTGCCCATAAGTCAGGTAAATTCTCATTCACCCGTCACTAAACCTCATTCCCATATTGAGCAGCCCACATGCGGTTGAATTTGAACCTCGATCTCACATTGAGCGGCCCACACATGGTTGATTTTGAACCTCAGTCCGACACTGAGTGGACCATATGCAGTTGAATTTAAATCTCGATCCCACACAGAGCAGCCCACACAAGGTCAAGTCTAAACCTCGATCCAGCACTGAGCGACCTATATGCAGTCGAATACCAAAACCTTAAGGAGTTTTTCAACATGCATGCGGCCACTCTCCCAATAGGGACGAGTACTGTCAGTCGATGATAGTCAGCGAGTTAGGACCCGATGCAAAAGAATGACGTCCCCTAGAGGTCCATCACCAGTAACTACATGCGGACGATGACCATAACTTCGCCAAAGCTTGGCAACGATAGTGATGACACTTAGCTAGCAAATAGTGGTACATCAAAAATAAAATTGCATAAAAATATAAAAGTTGCGACAATAATTGGAAAAATTTTCTTTGATTCATTGCAAAGTCGGACTATACAAGTATGCCAGCGTTATATATACAAAAAAAAAGAGAAAAAGAAGAAGGCTACCCTAGGGTTGGGGGCTCCTCAGGAGATGTGACGAGGGCTCCACCCCTGTCAAAAAAATCAGACAAATCGAACTGGCATCGAGCACCCCTATTCCTGGGGATAAAGAAGCCGACAGGAAAGGAAGGATTAACCAGGGAAGCAATCTGCTGACATAGATAAATACCATCCAAAAATCTGGTATTCAAATCCTAGCCTACCTCCTTCGGGCTGAATTGGGTCATCAACTCCGCTCCCAGCCTAGCATTCTCACTCTGGTGGTCCGCGAGGTGCTGCTTGGCCACTTGTAAAGCATCCTAGGATCTGTGCAGCTCCTCCCTGACCTCAGATGGTTGAAGCTCAAGGTTAGGGGCCCAATCCCGACACCTATTAGGCCTCGAAGATGGCAGTATCCACCAGGCCCTGCATCTCCCTAAGCACTCCTCGGTCAACACGCGTCTGGAAGAGGTGGTGGACCTCCCCTTCTAACTGACGAATCTTGAATGACTGTTGGTATAAGTATGTCAAAAAAATTTATATCGTCTTGTCATCCTAAAAATAGAGAAAGAAAAGGAAATAAGTCTGGCTGTTCCTAATAAAGAGAAAGGTTCTCTAAAGCTTACCAAGAAGTAAAACATTTTAGCAGCCGCAGTGCTCAGGGGTACCCTGGACAAAGAAACCGAAGTGGGAACCTGCTCCCACCGAGGCCCCCTAGGACTTTGATCCTACAGGGGAGCCACTGACCCTTGTGGCATCAGATGGAGAAGTCTCTAGATGAGACACCTCCATGGTCATCGCCGCTTTGACATCGCTCCTTAGTTGGGCCTCCACCAGGTGGACCACATCGGGACCCTCTCCAGCCAACTCATAATAAGGGTAGGGTTTGGGCCTCCTACTGGACTGCCTGTTGGGCCTCCTATTGGGTTTGGGCCAGTGCGAAATTGGCACAGTTAGTCCCCCAATCTCTGGCTCACCTAGTACCCCTACAGGAAGAGTAGGGGGCTTGCCAACTATAGTAGCTCTGACACCCTCCTCCGTGGTGCCAACAATTGAAGGGGTGATGGGGGCCAGTCCCCTAGACAGTTCACCTAGGCCTCGCATCCGCTCCACCATTGGCAAGCCTTGCCCACCAGAAGAAGAGGAGGAGCTCGATGATGATGTCGTCCACTGCTGAGACACGCTCTTAGAAGGATCCCTGATGTACACAGTATCAACCTTCCTTTTGGGCTAAGTGGGTGACGAAATGGTAGCTCCTATACCCCCCAAGGGAGACTCCCTATGGGCCAGTGCAAGAACCTCAACAGATAAGATATGGTCCTTCTTGTTGAAGAAGCCAGTA
Source organism: Nepenthes mirabilis (assembly GCA_025585075.1). Lineage (NCBI taxonomy): Eukaryota > Viridiplantae > Streptophyta > Magnoliopsida > Caryophyllales > Nepenthaceae > Nepenthes > Nepenthes mirabilis. The sequence goes on along the minus strand of JAODPA010094487.1, from coordinate 16,814 downwards.
TTCACTCGGACCAACTTCGTCAACAACTTAACAGAATCCGCCTCCTCGTGCGAAGTATTGCTAGTGAAGGATGCCGGCACATTACCCCACTCATTCGAGAGGGCCCAGTTGAAGGAGACCTTGATGAAGAAGAATCGATTTTTCTAATTCTTCACTGAGTCGGAGATCTCCCCGCTTACATGCAAGTCTTTGGGAGACAGCGAAATTCAGCCTCTACTCTAGCAAAACCAAAGATTACCTTCACAGCTACTGCATTTAGCATCCTCCCGTGGTGGTAAAGAAATACACAAAGAAAGCGCAAATACCTCACGGTATTGGCATAAAATCTCACGATTGGAACTTCCAAAGCCACCAAGATTTCATGCAACTCCCCCAAGGGGGGAAGTGAAGACCACTCCCTATTGTAAGCCCAACTCCCCCAAGATTTCATGCAACTCACGATTGGCCTCGTAAATGGTGATGGACCCATTTGGACAAGAATAAGCCCTATTGTACTCCCCTAGCATCGCAAACAGAATCACGCTCGGGATATTATAATGTATATATAAACCCTCAATATCAGCAGTGATAAGAATCGAGCGAATCGCACCAACATCGAGAGCCATGGGGATGAGAAGGTGGCTTACATGAAGAAACCAGAGAAAAAACAACTCGAGAGAAGGAAGAAGAATGGAAAAAATGACAAAAAGACGTCGTTTATACAGGTCGTCGTTCGAAACCCAAAACAACGCCTCAAAAAGGCACACACATGATGATAAGATGTGTGCCAACGCCACAAGGTGTCGAGGCACGTCAATTGCCTAGCGATGGAAATGATGAGCTGCCACTATATGGACGACGGACACTTGGCAGAATAGGACAAGCCAAATATTCGAATGGTATGAACTCGTAGGCCACTGCATCGCACTTCTTGAGGACAACAAATTGGTGATGAGCAGAAGCGATGAATTCAAAATTGGACTGATAGGCGAACGATCCAGTCTGACTCCCAGCTTGTCTGACTGATCTGGGTCCAATTTGACTCCCCCTAGGTTGATGATCTGGATCCAGTCTGGTATCCGGTCGGTTGATTGGTCAGTAATCCAATCCAGTGCTTGGCCTATTTGACTGATCAGTGATCCATTTCGACATCCAACTAGTTTGATTAATTAACGATCCAGTCTGGTGCCTGGCCCATCTGACTGGTCAGTGATCTAGTTTGGTGTCAGACTGGACTGACAAGCCTACAATTCAATCCGGCTTTAGAATGAACTGATAGTAGTTCGGGTTACATTGGACGAACAATCCCCCAATCTAGTTTGGCCTCAAGCCGGGCTGACAAGTGTGTGATTCAGTCCAGCTGGAGGCTGGACTGACAGGCATGTGATCCAGTCCGACGTAAAAAAAAGAGAAAAGAGCGATATCTAGAAAATCAAAGAAGCAAACAATATGGATAAAAATGATTGCTAGTTCCATTTATTGATCCCTTTTTACAAAGTACAAATCCTCGAGGGGTAGACGTACACCAAATGGGAAGATGAAAAAAAGAGTACATGGAATGATGATTTGATTGCAAAAACTCAACTCAATTGCAACAAATCCCTAAATAAGCAAGCAACAAGAGGTGCCTGAATAAGAGATTGGTGTGCAACCGACAGACAGCAAAACATGACTCGCAAAAATAGTAATTCTTGAAGAGTTAGAATAGCAACCCATCACAAAGACATGTTGTCATCCAGAGGGAGACAAAGGGAAAGGAAAGTCTCGTCCACAATAAGGAGAAAATGGGCTCAAGCCCGGGAGCCTAGTGCCCGTGGCTATGGGAGACAGCAGTTCTCAAGGAGTTTGAGCAGTGGACTGTTTCGTAGGCTAACTACAGTGATAGGAAAGCCTCACCCTACTAAGGAACTGCGGTAGGCTTGGCTCCGAAACGAACAAGAAAAAGGGTAACTAAAACGGTTTCCTACACGAAAATAAGTGACCAAAGTAGACCTCTCGTGCATCCCAGGATGATACCTTCGAATATCAAAGACAAGCTTCCTCTATCCCAGCGGCAGGCAACTCAAGTTTCATGCTAATTTTGAGTTCCCACGCGACTTGACTAATGAAAGCAGGGTGTGATGCAAGGCACAGTGAGTTCCTCAATTTATAGCACGTGGAAGGATCGACAGACAATTAAATGTTAAAGATTCCCCATACCAGCAAATTCTCAAAAAATTGCCGAGTTTAGAGAATTTTGCTAGGGCAAAGCAGGAAATCACGACGCAGCCTAGGGAAGGGACCAAAGGGGAAAACGACAAACCATGTCGCATTAACATGTCGAGGGTTGAAAATTCAAATCCCCTGACATAGAAGGCTAATGATGGGGTCGGCCTAGTATGAAGACCCATGGATTGACAGTGGATGTCTGGTCCATAGGCCCAGGGACTAGTCGGCATTTTCGTTGACCCGAACAACATCCCAATTGGCCCGAACGGCCCAAACCTTGACCCAATCAGGACGGCCTATGATCCTTTTTCCATGCATTGAAATTACTGTCCCTAGACGACTTAGCACCCCGAATATTACCCCAAATCACAATATCTGCTAGAATGGCAATTCCAACTCAGTAGATTTCTCATAACGGCAACTCTAACTCAGCGGATCTCTCATAATGATAACTCTCATATCTGGTGCATCCAACATCTCTTCGAAGGAAGGAATCCTCCTGACAGATAACGATTGTCATAATCGACACCCACAATCCCCGTGACAGTTTGTCAAATCCGCTTAGATAACTGTCAGCTAGCTTGGTGCCCAAATATGATTGAATTGGCTCAAATGTTATAAATACCTCCTTGCTCCCATGGTAAGGACACAGCCAGACGAACTCAAAAACTCACACTCAAGAGCTCACAAAAGGCAGATCTCTACTCAAAGAGTTTCTGAAGAAATCCCTTGCTATTCTCGCTCCCTCAATCTTAAAGCCACTCTACTACGAGTGCAACCTCCAAGTCATACTCTAACCCTATGCCCTTGCATCATCTCGCATAATTCTCATCCTAGTATCTTTTCATCTCTTTGAAAAAGATTACTAATTTGAACATCGAAAGATAAATCAGGGAGTGAGTCCCGTTAATCTTCTCACCATTTGTTTATTCATTGTGTTGTGTAGGGCCTAAATTATTGGAGACAGAGACCATACCCGCTTGAATTCAACTCGACCAAGGAAGATTGTGAGGCTTCCTAATCCGTACAATAACCCGAATCCCATAACGTATCAAATTTCGATTTGATTTTGATGAGGGATTTGACCACCGTTGGATTTAAAACAAATCCAACGGTGGTTTTTTTTTAATATTTTTTAAAATAGAAAAATTGAAACAAAAGTGTTCTTTTTATTTTAAAAACAAAAAAATTGAAAGAAAAAGGCACCGCGAAACTTTTTTTTTATATAAAAAATATGGGCCATTGATTTTATAATCTAATAATTTACGTGATATTACAACTATTGTGATATCCGTACAGTATTACATCGGCCCTCATTTTTCCCTCAATGGGCTTCGGATACGTTCATCAGCACTGCTCACCTGGGGTGTTCTTTTTTCCCAAATTTTTAATTGTCGTGGCAGTTGGTAATTTTTGCACTATATTGATTAATTATTTTAAACTTACACTATTTTAAAAATTAGTTTTTAAAAAATATAACATTATTGAAAAAATTCCGCCCGTTGGAAGGCAGATAAAACGGGGTCGGTGCTGCCGGGAGGGCGTCCAAGAAGTGTCCGGAGAAAGGGCGATAATTCCGACATGTACAGTCTCCTGCTCAGCTGTCCATCTTTTACGCTTGTGAGCTTCCCTCTCTCTGTCTCATGCTTCCGTTTCCCCGCTTTAGTGCACAGAGTTCCGATTGATTGTTAAGCTTTTGTTTCTTGTTTGTGATTTCGATTTCACGGTAGTGGAGATCAGAGTCTTTGGCCAACAACTATCTGACGCCGTTACCGAGGCGGAGGCGTTTGAGAAATGGCCCCACTAGAGCATTTTTTTTAAATCCAGCTGAAGAACCAGTTCTTAAGGAAGCCCTCAAGGTTGAATTCTACTACTCTTCTTTGTTATATTCATTTTTTTGTTATTAATTCCGAGTTCACCAGATTTGTCATGTGATGTGCTTAATATTTTTAAGCATGAAGTATCTTTGTAATTCATTGAAAATTTAAAAGGATATTTGCAGCTGCCCTGGGCATTCCGAGGGAGTAAATCCCGAAAGACAAAAATTCTCTGCAATAAAAACTTCTCTCAAGCTAGTTACATCGCTTGCAACCAACTAATCTACAATAATGATCAAGAAGCACCTGATGCACTAAGTCTTCAAACATCTCGCTTTAGTTAAGAGTTGTCTCAAGTTTCTCTTGCCAATGATGATGACTCATAGCACGGAATAGAGCCTTCACAATTTAAGCATCTTTGCTTTTTCCTCTGGTTATTTTCAGAATCCATCTGACAGCATAGCTCAAATCCCACCTTTTGCAGTTCAATTTCATCTTCTTATGTATACTGCGAAGCACTGTCTTTGAATAGACACATTGGAAAAGCATATTCTCATTAGTTTCAGTCTCATTACCAAACAATTTGCGTTTATTATCGTTAAAATACCAGGCTAGCAAATTTATCATTGGAAAGAGTCTATGAAGCAAAACAAGTTAGCTCTAAATGCAGGCCAGGAAAACATTGCTACTAGCCTGCCCATACAAGAAATTTTTGGTTGTAGTAGACACCTTCCAGTATTCTGGGTAGATATTCCACAACAACTATAAATATGTAGGAGACAAAGGATCCCCTGCCTCAATCCTTTCCCGCCACTGATAAGAGCCATTAATCATGAACGAAAAATGGTTGATAAGAGCCATTAATCATGAAGGAAACTTGGTTGCAGTAATGAATGTTATGAGCAGAGCTGAACACCATAGGAAAGCCTTACAGCTTCAAAACCTGCTTAAGAAATCCAGTGTACTGAATCATATGCCTTCTTATGATCCAGCTTCCATAGGGCTCTTGAAGCAACATTTTCTCTTTGGTAACCTCTGATCGAGTCATCACATTTTCAGTTATTTTTCATACCTGATGAAAGCAGTTTGTGATGTGTTTATCAATTACCGGTAATCTCTCAGCACAAGGAGTTTAGTAGACTTACCAATTGCCTTACATATTTTCCTGGGGTAAAGGAATCCATAACTGCCTTAATTATATCATTTTACACAATGCACTAGGCTTTTTTTTTAAATAAACATGCTATATAACCATCCTGTTTTGCTGATTTATCATCATCAATATCAGCATTCCATCCATTGGCAATTTTCTCCTATGCAAGCGCATGTACACCTAAGAAAAGTCAATTGTGATGCTGTTATATAGAAAACATATCCATTTCAAAAACCAAGGAGTTAACTAGTGAGACTTCTCACATCTCTTCTGATGGGGCAACATTTCTTAATGCTCCTTACCAATGAGCCAACGGTGGATGGCTGTTGATGACAACTAGTACTAAACAGTGAACACGATAATGAATATTTCACATGGAGGAGCGTTCATCTATATATTGGGTGTTTTATTGTCATGTGACTTGGTAGTTTATGTGCTACCCATGGCCCACGTCTTGTATTGGTTCAGGGCAGCAGCGGGCATAAGTAATATGGTTGCCCTCGTTCAAGATACACTTTAGTGATCCCTTGTAATATTTTTGGTAGCATCAACTATCTTCTAGATGTTTGCCCCTCAATTGCATCTCTCAAGGTAGCAATTCAAGGCAAGGTTCTTCTAGGTAAGGCCTTGGTTCAACTTTAAGCTCCCAAAGCAAGCCTAGTGTCTAGAAATTCCTTGTAATTATTCACTTGTTTCATTGATGACATTCCACTTGTTAGTCAGTGAGGCAAGCATATAAGAGATTTAGTGAGATTTGATTTCTTATTTGATTTGATTTATTTATATGTTTTGTCATATTTCAAATATTCTTGATATTGTAAAAATTTTGGTATTATTCAAAACGCCTATATTGTTTATATTTTATTTATTGCTTTCTTATTTAAGTAATTGTTAATTTGCAAATTATATTTATATCCTATTTAACTTAGGAG
>JAODPA010094487.1:0-10702 GCA_025585075.1 Nepenthes mirabilis | reverse complement strand
TAACAATAAAAACAAAAAAGGGGATGCGCGTCTTGGATTTTCCCTCTCTCTCATTGTCTTCCTTTTCACCAACCAAAACCCTCGCCGCCGCCCCAGCTCGCCCTTTGTCTCCCTCTGCGCCGTTCACCGGCTGTACTCTCTTGCGCCCATTTTCGGACTGTCATTTTGTCAAGCGTCATTTCTGACTTGCTGATTTCATCCCAAATCCAGGTATTATCTTCTCTTCCCGTTTTCGTTTTCAGGTACCTGCTCGCCGTCAATGGCGTCCACCGGCGACCCCTTCTCTGGTCCCTGTGCTGACTCTGGTGCGCCGGTGAGCTGTATTGGTTCCATTGCCGGGATTTGACCCTTGGTCGCCTGGGTGAAAGCCCAGTACCCTATCCGGTCTAGCCGATAATGGAACGGCTCAATTTCCCTGTAACCTCACCGACAGGTTTCTTAAGCTTCATCTCACCGCTGTGAGACGGTTTCCTGCGTGCTACCGCCTCTGCCTGTCGTCGGCGTCGGGCGCTGCCTCGTCGACACCGTGGTGCTTGTCAGTGTGCGGCGGCTAGGCTAGACGACTATGTTGTCCATCTGTGCTTGCTAACGGCATACTGCCGTGAAACACTGCCAGCACCGGTCGTGTGTGTTTTTGCCTTCTGGTTTTCCTGTGTTCTACATGTCCACATTATGATCTCTGTTTCACTGTTTGCTTGTTTTGTGACTTTTCAGATGTCGGCTCCACGGAAATCTGTCCAAGAAATCTCTAGTAAGCGCTCCCGTCCCACCGAGTGCGTTGATCTTGACCGATATATTAATGCTGAGGCCACAGCTCTTTTCTCTTCCTGAATGTCACACGGCAACTTTCCCTGGAACGCGAAGTTGAATGGGCTCTCCTTGACCCCACCATCTCCTCTGTGTTCACCGACCAGCATTGGAAGCCCATCCTTACTTGTTTGATTGCTCCCATTCCCCTTATTATTCACGAGTTCTACTCCAATATCCATGATTGTTCTTGTGACTCCTCTACTTTTGTGCAGGGCCGTCACCTCCAGATTACCTCGGACGTGCTGGCAGCCACTCTCGGCGTCCCTCGGATTGCCCATCCTGACTACCCCTTTCGGGGACAGTCCAAACCTCTTCCCGATGATGTTGCTTCCTTTCTCCATGGCTCTCCCATGACTTGGAGTGGGCGCCCGTTCAAAACTACCCTTCTCTCTCCTCGGTGCTTGGTTGTGAGCCGGATTATGCTCACCAATTTATTTTCGGTTTCACATTTCTCCTCCATCGCTTTTGACAAGGTCCACTTTCTCTTTGCTCTTCTAAGTGGGCGGTTCATTGATTTTCCGTCTCATCTGTGTATTCACATGCTAGCACACTTCACGTCCAAGAAGGATGACAACCTCCCTTACGGTTGTCTTATTCAGTGCCTCCTCGTTGCCTTCGTGGTCCAGTGTCCAGACCTCTCCTGCGCCTCTCTCGGTCAGCCGATTACACGTTTCACTTATGAGTAGAGTCGCTCGCACACTCATCGGCCATCTCCCTCCTCCGATGACCTTCTCATTGACTCTCCTCTTGATACTCCGTCCTCTCCCGACGCGGTCGGGCCGTCAGCTCTGGGTCCCTTGCGTCTCTCCCAATCCGCTACCTCTACCTCCTCGCACGCTCTGGGCCTTCTCTCCCACATCTCTCGGCAGCTGGCTCGCTTGTCCACTTCCCAGGTACGGTTGGAGTCCCGTCTTCAACATGTTGAGGATTCTCAAGCTTAGTTTCAGTCCGCCGTTCTTGAGCGACTCAACTCCCGTCTCCCTACCCAGGAGGAGCGTTTCTTCTCCTAGGCCACGGCGGCTCCTCGTCAGTCCTCATCTCGACGATTTCTCCGGCGGTCTCTCTGAGTGTTCTTTTTGCTTTGCCCCTTCGTCATTCGTGACAAAAAGGGGGAGTGATTTTGTACCGGGGGGGAACGCTTTCCATTTCTGTTTGAGGGAGAGTTCATTTTTGTCTTCCTGTGAGAGGGAGCTCCTCCTTATGTTTCTTTGTTCTACTTGTAAGTGGGAGTTTATTTTTATGCTCTACGTTTATGGTGAATGCTATACTTGTTTTCTTTTATATTAATCATTTCCTTAGTTACTACTGTTCTGTTTATCTACTACTGCTCTTCTCTTGTTTTGCACTAACCCTGATTGCAGGAACCGCAGCAGTTGTGCTCTCATAGCTCTCCGTATCTCATCCGATGTCTTAGCTTTAGATTTTCTTTTGTTATTATGTATTGTCTCGTCTGTATTTTGACGTCAATTTTGTTGTACACGGGTTCTATCTCGATGGTGTCTGAACTTGTGCTTATCTTGTATTTTTCTTCTTATATTTTTTTATATGGATTTTGTCGCGGAATTGCCAAAGGGGGAGATTGTTAGGTATATTCTCAGTTGGCATATTCCGTGACCGTGTCGAGTTGTTTACTTAGTCTCTTGTCAGTTCGTTCGGTATCTGCGACAACATATCAACCTGGAAGATTTTCATCCGTTATGCCCGAAGGTCGTCATCCTCAAATCTTAGTGTTCACGTCTTCCTGTTGCTTTGTTTCCCCCATGACCTGGGAAGGGCGCCTGATGGGCGCCCTAGGCGCCATCTAGGCCGCCCATCAGGCGCAGCTCCCATACTGGGCGCTCGATGAGCGCCCAAGCGCCTGTAGGGTGCATTTTTGCGAACCGAGCGCTTGGGTTCACTCACAGTGAAACCTAGCGGGCGCCCGACTACCGCTCGAGTAGCGGTCGAGCGGCACGGGCCATTTACTTGAACCCTAGCCAGCGCTCGTCGAGCGCTCGAGCAGTGCGGCACTTTATGTGTCTAACGGCTCCTTCATTTTTAATTCTTTTTGGGTTCTTCTATATATATGTCCCTTTCTCTTTCAACCCTAAGGTTTTTGGGAAAATAAAAGTGAGACACCATTACAAAAGTTTTAGAACACACCGGAGAAAGCCTCATCATCTCTATGTGCTAACTTGTCAACGCTTTCTCTTCCTCTCATACTAATTCCACCACACGTTCGTCCTCGCCTACGGTCTCTTGTGTGTGATGTGGGAGGCGTGGAAACTAAGAACCAACTATTCGTGAGAGAAGATCGACGTGAAGATCGGAAGGCGTCCGGTTCTGTTGCCCTAGACAAATTCAAGGAGTTCCTTGATAGGGATCACAAGACGGGAATAAGTTGACTAGATTAGTACGTCTGTACTACCCAATCTGTAAGTTAATTTTCATAGTAGGTTTTTTTTCTAGCTGTTGAAGCCCGGAGGGTTTTTCTCGATTACCGTGGGTATTGAGTTTTCTCTTCGTCACAAAAAATTGTCTTTCTACTATTACTTATTGTCATTTATGTTTTATGCATATTATTGTTCTTGCATCTAAAGATAAATATTCTTTACGTGTATTGAGTATTTATTTTCTGTACTGCTTCCGCTAATCATGTACGGGGTCAAAACTTTATTGTGCAATTTGGACCGAAACGGTCTTTGCAATCTTCACCGAGAAGCTTACACGAGCTGGGAGTTTTTAAGTTTTGGCTTCATTCTACCACTGATTCATTAAAAATTTCGGCTCTATTGCAACCCCTATGACTGAAAACATGAAGAAGGGCAATTTCAAATGGACCTAGAAGGCCGAGGAGAGTTTCTAACTCTTTAAGTATGAATCATCCAATGCCACCATCCCTAGCTTGCCTGATTGGGAAGATTAAATTTTTGTTATGGAATGTGATGCATCTCATGTAGGTATTGGTGGAGGTCTTATCTAGAAAGGCCATCCCATTGCTTTCTGTAGCAAAGGGCTTAATGAATCCAAGATGAGGTATTTCACTTCTAATGTGGAGCTCTATGCCATTGTTTAAGCTCTCCAAACTTTGCATTCTTATTTAATTCAAAGAGAGTTTATTTTAAACTTGGATCATGAAGCACTCAAGTGCATCAATTGACAAAGCAACTTGATTCGAGGTCATGTCAAGTGGGTTTGCTTCTTGCAAGAGTACACTTGTGTTTTACAACATAAAAGTGGGAGATCTAATAAAGTGACCGATATCCTTTGTAGGTGTGTAGTGCTTCTTGATTCCATACATGTTTAACTAAGCTATCAAAGACATGGTGATGATGAAAGACTTTGTTGAAATTTGGAAATCTTGCAAGGAGTGGTCCTGCAAAGGTTATTCTCTATGTGGACGTATCTCCTTCAAAGGAAAATAATTATGTATTCTCAAGTGCTCTTTTACGGAATATCTTAGCAAAGAATTACACTGGGGAGGATTGGGTGGACACTATTCAAGAGACATGATTGGCTTGTTGGTGAAAGAAAAATGTTTTAAGCCTACCATTTTTCAAGATGTGGTTCACTTTATAAAAAGGGTGCCAAATATGCCAATTGTGCAAAGGCCAAAACCCAAAAGGTGCTTACACTCCACTACCCATTTTGGAACCACCACTGGAGGATGTTTGCATAGATTTCGTGTTAGCATAGAACTCAAAAGGGTATGATTCCATCCTTGTTGATCGCTCCTTTACAATGGTTCATTTTATTCATTGCAAGAAGACTAGAGATATTTCTTATACTACTAATATCTATTTTAATGAAATTCCCTAAACCCACAACATATAATATTCCAATATATGTCCAACACATGTTGGAGTGCCTCAAGATTGTCTTAATCAACTAGTATTTGCAAAATAAATAAATTTTCGATACATGTCAGACAACATATGGACCATGTTATTGTCCAACATGTATTGGACACTAAAACGCTACCCCGGGGAGGTGTCAATGCTTCCTAGGCCTCTACTATATTGAAGGAAAGGGATCAATCGTAAAATTCTGATCTGAGGTACTTTGTACTTGAAGCTTAATGCCACCAGGAACTTTGCCATGCACTTATAGTTCTCATTGTGCAGGAGCTGCTGCATGTCAACTTTGAAATCTCCCTCAAACATTAACTAGTCTTCCAATTCATTCTGCTTATTTTCCCTAACAATTTCTCCGGTATCACATGACCCTTTTCTAGTTCATTTAGCAGATTTCCACAGTGCTTCCCATACATCTTGTTAGTTGGAGATTCATGACTCAATGTTTGCTATACACCTCGTTTTCTTTTCCTGACTTGATGTTTTCTTATGAAGTTATTGGAGATTCCTGACATGCCTTTCTAAATGACTCTGATTTCCCAGTAATAAAAGCAAAAATTTGACCTGCAGAGTGGCACGTCTTGCGTTGACACTCAAACAAAATTGTAAATTTGTCACCAGCTAATTAGTCTCCCTCCCCATGGTAGGTTAACATTCATCCAGCTAGGTTTTCAATATGGCGTGGCTCATAGCTCGTGGACAACAGTTTATGCATATGGACTATAATCTTTAGCCGTGGTTGCTGCATGCATCCATGATTATCGATACTTTTATTTTACAAACATTTGAAACATGTGTACTGCTGATTTGAGATGCTTTGCAGTCTTTTGACACTACTCACCTTTGTTCTTGCATCAAAAAGTGTTCTGGGGATACTCGAAATTGGCTGCAGCAAATAGTCATACATGCAGTTTTCAGCCTTCTCATTTGGTGTGCAACATAATGTGGGGCCCTAAATTGACTGGCGTGCTATTTCAGGAACCAGTTGCCTTCCTGGGAGGGATGTTTGCTGGCCTTCTGAGACTTGACATGGATGACGATCCCCTGAAGGAGTGGATTAGGAGGACTGTGGAAGCAGCAGGAATTACAGAGGAGGAAATTGGCACGGAGGAGGAGTCGAAAGCAGATGATGACCTGCCTCAACAGATAGAGATTGACTGATATCCTGATTTGGTTTGTCATAGCTGCCCCCTCCCCCCTGCCCCACAAAAACAAAAAAAAAAAAAACAAAAAAACAAAAGAAAGCAACACGAGGCAGAATTTGTGACTGAGTTAAGAGAAGTAGGATTTTGCAAAAAAAAAGCAAAAAAAAAAAAAAAGCAAAGTGCATGCATGTTTCTTAATCGACTGTTTCTTTCGAAAAAATAGAATACAATGAAGTAATTATATGCATTTTCAACCGTTTCAATTAGTTAACAAACGAATATTTACCATCAATAAGATTTGTCGTTGACTTGAGAACTTGTTTAACTGTTTTTTTTTTTTTTTTTAATAAGTAAAGGAGCTGACGGGTGTTGAATTTCTGCGTTGATATCAATTCTGATGCAAGAGACCCTGGCATTTGGATATCATTTACTTGAAATTCGTGATGGTAACAGATGGTGATAGAATCATCTTGTTGAAGCCTTTGTTTAAGTTGGATCTTTTTAATCTGATAATTTCTACCAACAGATCAAGTTCAGGTATTTCTGGTGTATAGCTTTTTGTATTAGTAATCTTATAATTTGATGCAAGTGGTGCTTTCAACTGCAATAGCTCTTTAACTTGTCGTATTGTTCACCTGTAATGGACCTTTTTCTGGCCCCTTGAGCCTTCCTTGGTCGTATTTGACTGAGCATCCAGACCTTTACTATGGTATATGGAGTATAGACCTCTGCCTTAGGCAAGTCAAGAGTCTGCAGCTTCTAGATATGGTTGGGTAACGCAAATGAAAATGACAACAAAATGCTGCTCATTAACATGAGTAGCCATTTATATGACTTGTCTTTAACCTCAACATGGCGTTCTAGTAGCAGTTGTTGAGGACGAGTTATTGAAGACGGTCAAAATGAAAACCGTCACGATTTGGAATATAACAATGTAATTATCAAAACAATGATGCAGAATAAATAATATATCACACATAATTCCTCTATAACATGTCCATAAACGAGCAATCACATAAATCATAAATAAATACATATTTTTTGAATTTTTTCAGGCATAATTCTCATAGCCATTACTAAAGACTTCTGCATGTTCTGAATTTTGTCTTGTCCTTTATAATTGTCCATTTGTTTGATGATGAAAAATATTAAATCTAGTTCCCAACTCTTGGAATAGACTTCCCTAAAATTTAGATACAAATCTCAGATTATTATTAAAAATAATGGTTGTTAAAAATTCCTTATGATCTTATGATCTCGTCAATGTATAACCTCTTCAATTGCTATAAAGACTACGTGACCCGAGTAACAATGAAGTGAGCCAATTCATTGAATTGTTTACAATCATCCAAATAGCAGCATGGCCACGAGATGTCCTAGGTCTCATACAAAATCTCTAGTAATATGGTCCCACTTTCTGCCAAGGATCAACAAAGGCTAAAGGCTTCCCAATGGTTTTTTATGGTTGTCTTTCACTTGCAATCAAATTAAACATCTAGATACAAATCAACAATGCCTCCACTTATAGTACTGCACCTATAATTACCTCGATGATCCCAATACACCTTGAGTAGTAGGCTGCTTCCAAAACTTCATCCTTTCGACTTCCAACTTGAGGAAAACAAACTTTGTTTAAAAATCGTAGAATACCGGCCTCCTTAACAATAAGTTACAATCCTTAATCTCCTCTAGCGTTTTTCGCTTCAACATCATTAAATAGTTTTTGACTCAATATGTCTATCATTATATTGGCCTTTTCTTGTTGATATTAAATCTTATAATCATAATCCTTCAAAAAGTTTATCGAATTTCTTTGCCTCGTATTTAGATTATTCTACTAAATCAATTCTTTCAACTATGACAATGATAAATAGTGAACTCCTTGCTATAAACATACCGTTTTCAAATTTTTAAGGCAAAAATAATAGCTTCAAACTCCAAGTCATGTGCCAAGTAGTTCTTCTCATGAAATCTTCAACTATCTAGACCCATAAACTATCAATTTTAATTTTACATCAATACACAACCTAAACCTGTTTGTGAGGCATCACATTAAACGAAAAACCTTCAGTATCACATGGAATTGCCAAAATCATGCAAATTCAATTTCTTGTTTTACTCCTAGAAACTCTACTCACTTTGCTTATCCCAGTTAGACAAAAAAACTACAATCCATGAACTGTCCTCTACAAATATTTGATAACACCATGTCAGTCCAGAGATATTATTATATCAGACACACTACTAGGTCTTTTCTACTCCACAACGCCCACAATCTTCTTAAGGTCCATCGAAATACCAACCTCAGAAATCATATGCTCTGAGAATGCAACCTGCCCCAACTAAAATTGACATTTCTTCAACTTAGAGTATAGCCGATTTTCCCTAAGCAATTGCAAAAACAATCGTCAAATGCTTCTCATTTTCTAAAACATTATTGGAATATATCATAATCTTGTCAATATATAACACTATAAAAAAAAGTCCAAAATGGGCTAGAATACCTTGTTTATTATATCTATACCAACAATAGAAATATTAGTCAACCCAAAAGACATATTGAATATTTAATAATATATTTTGTACTTTGCTAAAAAAATTAATCGTTGTTTACCAACCCCACACATTGCCAAATCAAATCAAGTTCTCTCGATATAAAAACTCATAAAGGTATATATCTCATTTAAAAAGTTATCTTCTGAACATTGTCTGTAATCTTCAACTAATGGTACCATGAATGAAGGTTAATCTTAGAAAAGATTTATTCTCCCTCCAACCAGTCGAGCAAATTATTAATTCGAGGTGAAGGACACTAATTCCTAATAATTACCTTATTAAACTCTCATTCAATGTAAAAGCACATAGTTCCAACTTTCTTCGTCCCAAATAAATTGCAGCATCCTAATGAGACACAGTAGGCTTTATAAAGCCTTTGTATCAACTCCTATAATTGCATCTTTAATTTTGATGGAGCCACTGTTATAGATTTAGAAATTGGAGAAGTGCCTAACACCAAAAGCAAACTCAATCTCCCTATTGAGAGGCAAACTTAAAATAAACCCTTTATAATGACATATGCTGAATTCTCGATCCACATGAATATCCTCAATCCTCACCTCCTAACAGCAGTAGTTATAATGCAAGATACCCTGGCACCCACTTCATAGTAATGGTAGGCTTGTATGGCTGAAATAAATGGAGATGCACCAATACTCATACCTCCAAATTTTGATGGAGCCACCACTACCTTCTTAAACCAATCTACAATTGCACGATATGCATATAATCAATCACTTCCCGGAATAATATCGTGGTCAACCATTTCCAAGAGAATAAATCGACATCAAGCTCTTAATTAGCTACTCACTATACATAAATGAGACATAAAATTAGCTATCACCAACTTTCAAATAGGTGTAGACAAAATTAACATAAAATTAAAGTTTTGATGTAGCACCCAAATGAGAAGCAAATACAAGACACACAAAAGAATGAATAGAACCAGAATTATCAAGAACACAAGCGTGAGTCTGAAAGATTTGTAGTATACCTTCAATTACAGAATGAGAGGCTTTGGCAATTTACTTGGTGATAGGAAAAACCTTGATAGACACTTCATGTCTCTATTGTTGCATGGTTGTCTCAAAAGTGGACAATTCCTAATCAGTTGTTCCTCCTTTCCACAGTGAAAATATCCCCTTAGCGTCTGGTAACAAAGTCGTGATCCGCAATGCCTGCCGCAAAACATACAAGTCCAACCGGCACGGGGCCAATCACTCCCTCCTAGCACCCTAGTTTCAGATCTATTAGATCCACGAACTCCCCATGCTTCCTATATGGGCTTCAGCCCAAATGCTGAGTCGGCCCGAGCCGTTGAGCCGGCCTTGAGCCGATCGAGCCGCCAAGCCACTCGAGCCGCGAAGGGCTTCTGAAGCCGATTTCGAGCCGACAGAAAGGTTTCGTTCTCTTCGTCTTCCTTGATAGATTTGTAACCATTTGGCGTTTAACTCAGTTAATTGTTGAAGCATTTGTGGTCCATTAAGTGGTGATAACTCTCCCATTAAGTCAATTAATTAATTTTAGCCGGTTTGAGTACGAAACGCTCAGTTGAGGCAAGTGATGATTTCGCCTATAAATTGAGCATTCTGGCTTTGTCCCTGGCACCCAACTCAAACATTACACCATCTAAAGGAGATGAGTGTCCAGAAGCACGGAGCCCGTCCGAATCCAAAGTTCAAAAACAGAGCACGTAAAATGGCTGGAGGTATAAAGTCGATTCTAAATTCCACTTTAGTGGTTGTTTTAGCCACATTAATGTCTAACATTTGGTATCAGAGAAAGGTTTCAACTCTGCCTTTGTTGTTCTGTGTTTTTTCGATTTTTTCCGAAATTGAAAAAACCTAAAGTCTTCGTTTTTTTGAACATTCGGTTCAAACGAGTATTGAAAATCGATGGGAAATTAAATTTTTTAAATTTTCATATATTTTTCATCATTTATGGTGTTCGTATGGTGCTGTTTGAATCGGGTCTGAAATTCGGGTCGAGTAGTTCATTGTCGGGTTCGGGCGAAACCGAAGAAGGTAGACGACGACTTGAACGACGTCGTTTTCTGTTTCGGTAGTGTTAAACGTCGTCGTTTTTGGTTTCAGTTTTGAGAATCTGAACGACGTCGTTTCGTTGAAACGAATTCGATTATTAAAACGACGTCGTTTCGCTACAGTTTTGATTAAAAAAAAATTATATCGGTTATGGGCCGTTTCGTTTGCGGCCCAAAACCGTTTCAAGCGCGGCCCAACACTGTTCTGGCCCGTTATTGTAGCAATACGGGAAAATTAAAATCGATTGCTGTGGCCAGGATTCAAACCCGGGACGAGGAGGGAAAAGCGGCTTCTGCCGTTGCGTTGCTGAGCACCG